>JAPYZJ010004163.1:0-26047 GCA_030522765.1 Ophioninae sp. B BG-2022a | reverse complement strand
TGTATGGAAAAATTGGCAAAAATCGATGGTCCAACTTTGAAATTCTGCCAAAAATCGAAAAATCATCGGATTTCAATGATTAAAAAAGCATTTTGAAGAAAAAATCATAACGAAGAGATTGAGCACAGAATGGAGTTCCAAATCCTAAAGGAAAAAAAGTTATCGATGATTTAGTGAAAAAACTTATTTTCCCCAAAAATCGAAAAAAAAAATTGGATTTTAAATATTTTTTTTATTAGTCCATTTCGATGTAATTTTATCCCCTGAATACAAATCTACCATTAATTTTCCCGGAAACTCAAAATTTTCCCTAAAAAATCCCAAAAACTTCTAAAAAGTCTTTTTTTTTTTTGCTTTGTGCCATACTTTCAACAAAAATTCGATGATATTCGTAATCAGCTGAAAATTTCCGGTTGAACAAACCCTTAAAACTATTTCAGAATTAAAAAAAAAGTTCGACCCTCTTATCTAGGCGTATCGAGAGCCTTTTTTGTCCGAAAGCGAATTTACCACCCGATTTTTTTTTCGATTCTGAATGGCTCACTGACGTAAGCCCGTTCAACGGGGGTACCTGATTGGCTGAATTAAAAAATTAATAATAATTCAGGGGTTGATCCGGGAACCGTATATGCTTATATCAATCGACTCAGAATTTCAACCCCAACCCCCCAATTCACGGATGACATTCCGCTGTGGGACACCCTGTATATATATATATCGATGCATTAATTCCCTTCTCTGTTCTTGTCATATTATCGGACGTAATCGATAGCTGACCCGACCTCTATTCCATCTCACCCCTTTTACCCCATATATATATATGTACATATATATATTGCGGTTCGCATACCACTGATATTCATATACACGGACGAGTCCCTTGCGCTGGATTTTCCAAGGGTTTTGTGCATTCCCGAACGTCGAGGGTAAAGCCAATGCGCGATAAGTGACGCCGTGGAAAAAAGCGATCCCGTTCGTCGAACGATTCAATCAACCGAATGATTCCTCGTGATAGAAAGGCCTCGTGGCAACGTTAGAATCAAGCTTGGCTAGGGAGAGCCTTTTTTTTTCATTTTTTTTTCGATTTGAAGATACTTTTTTGTTTGGGTTTGTTTGGGTTTCATTATATCGCTTCAAAGATCCATTTCGTTTGGGTTTGTTTGGGTTTGGGTTTGTTTAAGTTTCATTTTTGTCGTTTTGAAGATACTTTTTTGTTTGGGTTAGAACTATTCGTTTGGGTTTTATTTTTTCGGTTTGAAGATACTTTCTCGTTTGGGTTTGTTTGGGTTAAAACTATTGGTTTGGGTTTCATTGTTTCGCTTTGACGATACTTTTTCGTTTGGGTTTCTTTGGGTTAAAACCATTCGTTTGGGTTACATTTTTTCGCATCAAAGATACTTTTTGTTTGGGTTCGTTTGGGTTAAAACTATTGGTTTGGGTTTCATTTTTTCGGTTTGAAGATACTTTTTCGTTTGGGTTTGTTTGGGTTAAAACCATTCGTTTGGGTTACATTATTTCGCATCAAAGATACTTTTTGTTTGGGTTCGTTTGGGTTAAAACTGTTCGTATATCAGGTCCAGGATTAATTTCTCCAATGTTCGAAAACTCACCAGGAAGATTTTCCAGGGTTCAGCTAACCTCAATCTTGATTGATACTTAGTTTGAAAATTCGTAGGTTCGTACGACCCAATAGCTGGTCGTTTCCTAGAGGATCCTCGTAAGATCGGATCGTAATTTCGAACTCGGTTCGTCGTAATTGAATTATTGGAAGTTGGAGGTAGTCCGCAAGGGAAAGTATTTCCATCATCAAGCTTCCAATTGGTGATTGGTGGATGTCTAGGCTAACGTTTAAAGGTAAGGAAGCCAACTGTTCGTGGTCGAGGTGGCTGTACGCGTCCTCGATGTTTCTCTCCGGTGATGCCCCCTGGCTATTGCTACTCTCAACGTAAATTATGCTCCCGTCCTGTTGTCACACACCGCCGGCAAGCGCAAAGTAGTACGTAAATAGAACGGGACGCCGGGGGTGTTGCGGGGGAGCACGCGATCACTGAGCAGTGGTAACAGCTGTACGTAACAGACGAGGCCAACCCGAGAACGCTACCAGTGATCTCGCGTCGGAAAATTAGGAACGTCCCCCTCCCTGCCCTCTTGGAACAAAAAAAATTCAAAATCCAAAATTCAAAATCCAAAATTCAAAATCCAAAATTCAAAATCCAAAATTCAAAATCCAAAAATCAAAATCCAAAATTCAAAATCCAAAATTCAAAATCCAAAATTCAAAATTCAAAAATCAAAATCCAAAATTCCAAATTCAAAATCCAAAATTCAAAATTCAAAATTCAAAATCAAAAATTCAAAATTCGAAATTGAAAATAAAAAATTCAAAATTCAAAATTCAAAATCTCGTAAAATTTTGAAAAACACTTCGAGTTGGTGCTAATACTGGATAACTCAGTGATTTATTCATTTGTCAAAAACTGAATCTCCGAATTATGCAATTACTTGTTCATTAATCTCCGAAAATATCGATTTACTGAATTTGTTTGGGCTTGTTTGGGTTTGTTTGGGTTCGTTGGGTTTTTGTTCCACCTTAAAACAAGAGATTCGAAATTCAAAATCTTGTAAAATCTAGAAAAACTCTTCGAGTTGGTGCTAATACTGGATAACTCAGTGATTCATTCATTTGTCAGAAACTGAATCTCCGAATTATTCAATTACTAATTTAATTGCTTATTCGTTGATTGACTTGAAATTAGTGAATTATTCAATTACTTGTTGATTAATCTCCTAAAATATCATTGTACTGAATTTGTTTGGGTTTGTTTAGGTTTGATGGAAGTTGATAAATAATTGCGACAATAATGATTACGTTTCGCCTCCCGGCGAAAGTGCCGGAAGCATTTTTGTCTGTTTCTTTTTTCACGAATTCAACGTTTTTTTTATTGTTGTATGTTTTTTTTGTTGTTTTTTTTCCACGTTTGATAACGAAACGTTTCGTTTCGCCAATTAAACGGAGTGGCTGCTGCGTGGAGAATGACTTTCAAATGTAAATTGAAGAGTGAAATTCAGATATATATACAGGGTGACCGGAAATTCGAGCTATTTCTTCAAAGGGGTTATAGTAGAGGTCATTTGCAACAAAAAATGTCCCATCAACTGGGGGTCGGAAATTGACTTTTTAATTTTCAGATTTTATAAAATTTGGATGCAAAATTTGTTTTTAAATAATCGTTAGCTCTTGGTCTTTCAGAAAAGTATCAAATCGTTGTTTAAAATCGCGTAATTTTTTCATAATTTTTTATTTTAGGCAGAAATGAAATTCTTCAGAAAAGATAAAAACATCGATATCTCAATAACCATCAATTTTCGAGCCCTAGTTGATGGGACATTTTTTGTTGCAAATGATCTCTACTGTTAACCCCTTTGAAGAAATAGGTCGACTTTTCGGACACCCTGTATATTGAATGATAAAACGGAGCAGAGGAGAGGAAACGTTCTCGACGAAGGGAGCAACTGATCAACACACGTACACTGATGGACATCAATATCGGACTCATACCGATATACCTACGACTAGGAGATGGTGTGAAGCTCTTTGCCACGTTCGCGCATCCCCTCGTGCCCTCTTCCTCTTAGCACACTTAATAAATACGTTTATCGCTTGGGTGGTTCTCGTCCATCGGCTGAGTGGGTCCGATGACGTCATCAGGCCGCTCCTTTACCGTCTATCAAGCTACGGTTAAACAAAACCGAGGATCCCTCGTTTCCATGCTTTTCTCTACCTCTCTCCCTCTCTCTCTCGCTTCGTGCAACGATCGACTCGATCTCGTATCAAACGAAGAACGAATTAACCGTCTTTTTCTGATGGGCAAACTTGCCACGTGCGAATACTTTGTCCTTTTTCGTGACAGCTGTCAAAGGGGAAATTTAAACGAAATTCCCTTTGTTTGGGTTTGTTTGGGTTTGTTTTGGTTTTGAAATTGAGATTTAAATGTCATGAGAAAAGGATAATTTTTGGTGTTTTTTTTTTTAGTAAAAATTAATTTTTGTTGTCTTCAGGGTAGGTGGAATGACAGATCTTGGGGAATTGGGATTATAAGAAAGCATTGAGTAGTTGTTTTGGACTCGATTGAATATTATTAATTTTTTGGCTCAATTGGATATTTTTGAGTGAAATATTATTGATAAGCCAAATTGAGGAACAAAAAAACCATTAAGTGGTTTTTTTTACGATCAATTAAATTTTTATGATTTTTCTGCTCAATTGAAAATGATTAATTAAGATATTATTATTAGGCCAAATTTCTGAGTCAAAAAATATCAAGTGGTTTTGTTTACAATGAATTATAAATAATCAATTTTTTCGCTGAATTAAAAAGTCTTAATTAAATTCGTATAATTATTATTTTTATCATCCCCATTATTGAGTCAGAAAAAATAATTCAATTGTTATTATTAATGAAAAAATGTCTAATCATTTAAGTGATAATAATTATTAATTTCGATTAGCAAAGGGTTATGTATTTCGATTAGCAAAGAGGCAAAGGGGTATGTATGGAAAAATTGGCAAAAATCGATGGTCCAACTTTGAAATTCTGCCAAAAATTGAAAAATCATCGGATTTCAATAATTAAAAAAGCATTTTGAAGAGGAAATCATAACAAAGAGATTGAGCACTGAGTGGAGACCCAAATCCTAAAGGGGAAAAAGTTATCGATGATTTAGTGAAAAAAACTTATTTTCCCCAAAAATAAAAAAAAATTTGGATTTTTAATACTTTTTTTATTAGTCCGTTTCGATGTAATTTTATCAATTAAACTCTATTAAATTCGATTAAATTATTAATAATTATTGTTTGGCTCAGCTAAAATTAATTTCAATTAAATAAAAATTGTGAAGAAATATTGTTTTTTCGACGATGAGATTCACCCAGAAAAAAGTATGACCGCGTTACGAGACAAGTCAAGACATTTATTAGTCTCGTGACGAGGGTCACAGAGAGCGTTAGTCTCGAACGTTTTTCGTGACATCTACCGGGACGAAGCCGTGGCTCGAGCGAGTTGAATTGGATCGAAGTTTCGCTTCGTGGGTCACGTGTCACAATTACGGTCGGTTAAAATCTCCCGGCTAAGTTTCCGTACCGATTCGATTTTCAATTTTGGCAAAAGTTCAATTCAAATCAAATTTTTTTTGTTACTTAATTATTTTTTCTGGCTCAATAATGTGGATAATAAAAATAATAATTACACGAATTTAATTAATACTTTTTAATTCAGCGAAAAAACTTGTTATTTATAATTGATTGTAAACAACACCACTTGATATTTTTTGACTCAATAATTTGGCCTAATAATAATAATTTAATAAATCATTTTCAATTAATGATTTTTTATTTATCCGAAAATTCAAACTTTTGGTTTTAATTTTCAATCCTGGGTTTGCGAAAATGAGCTACGTCTTAAAACGAAACCTTAGACGTACTTGAATACATATATTTAAGGGGGGATCCCTGAAGGAATACTCTTGAGGAATCCGCTGTGGTTACGCTCGAATGATCGTCGCGTTTCTTCGGTTAGCTCATTGTCACGTCTCGCAACCTTGCACTTTTAGGTTTGCATGAAATAAACCGGTTACATCTTTAACGGCGCAGAAAAGCTCGCGCATTAAAATATTGTTTCATTTTTTCCTGGGGTGAAATCGAGTTTTATTGTTTTTATTTTTTTAAATAATCAAACGATTTTTCCAGTTAGAATAGGTTTTTTATTTCTGGTTTATAAATAATTATCATTTCGATAATAATTATTTATTTTTGTATCGAATTAAATTTAATAATGATTAATCAATCTAATTAAATCAAAAATAATACAAGTTTAAATATTTCATTATAAACGAACCCAAACAAAAAATAAATAATAACTTTTCGTTTTCTCAAAAATAATAAATCAACAATAAAATGAAAAGAGAGGAAAGAATTTTTTTTATCGTGTACATTCGTGTCGCCGAATAATTAAAAAAAAAAATTATTAATCTAATTCCAAATTTCGGTCAGTTTAAATATTAATAATTATTATTCGTATATATTATAAAAACGATTAAATAGTATTATTACAAATTATTGTTATTAATATTATTAAACATTTATTATTATTATTATTATTATTATTATTATTATTATTAATCGAAATAATTGAAAAAAAGTCCAATTTATTATTATATATATTTTTTATCTACTGATCAAAATTAATCCGTGACAATCAAAAAGTGAGAGGATACTCGTCAAGGCTCCTAGATTTTAGAAACGCAAGTTGGGTGACCGTATTATTCGTTGGATTTGACAAAGTTCGTGTTGAAAAGCGATCGTGCATAAGTCACGAATATTGGCAGAAATCGAGTAGCGAGCTTCGCCGGCAGTCGCAATTATTGGTCTTCGTGAGTGCAGGTCTCGACTGAGGAAGTCGCTTAATTGAAGAATTATCTTAGGTAGGAGTCGAGCTCGAGGCGGTTGATTATGCTCCCACTGAGGAAAGGAATGAGCTTACAAGCTCGTGTACCACTTCGTTCTGTAACTCTCCTATTCAACGTCTCATCCTTTGTGGCTCGAACCTTCAACCTTCAACCTTCAACATGGTTCATCGTTCCTGAACGCAGGAGGATACTCGTCATTCCGATCAGTGTTAATTACCGATTTTTTGGAAAATCTGTAAAACGATACTTCGAAAGTACCAAAATAATAATTTCCAATTTGTACTGGTTGGAATTTCCGGCGTTATCCCGGTAAAGCTAAGGAGACGTTAAAGGACATTTTAGAACTTTTTAGAAAATGTTTGAACTTTTTAGAATTTTTTTTGAGCTTTTTAGACATTTTTAAAATTTTTTAGAATTTTTTAGATACTTTTGTACCTTTCTAAAATGTTTTGAATTTTTTTTAGAAAATTCTCGAGCTTTTTTAGAACATTCCGAAACGCTGGAGAAAATTCTAGAGCCTTTTAGAAAATTCTGAAACATTCTAGAAAATTCCAGAACCCTCTAGAAAATTCTAGAATGTTCTAGAAAATTCTGGAACATTCTAGAAAATTTTAGAACGTTCTAGAAAATTCTAGAGCTTTTCGAAACATTCTGGAACTTTCTAGAAATGTATAAAGTTTAATAAAAAAAAAATCATACAACTTTCTAGAAAATTACGAATAATTCTGGGATATTGAGAATGCTTCTAGGAAATGATTAATCTTTTTAGAAAATTCTAGAACTTCCTAAAAAATTATTAAATCTCTTAAAAAATGATGAAATTTTGTAAAAAAAAACTTATAAAATTCTATGTAAAGATTCCGCAACGTCAGAAATTATCGCCACCCACTCTAATTCACACAAAACCATTGCCACGAAATCCTCTGAGAATCGATGGGAGACCAAGGGCTATCTGCCACCACAAGAATGTGTGGAGTGTTGTGGTTCTGAAATAAAACAGAATTTATAAAAATATCTTTTTATTTTGAGGCACGTATATGCTTTGATTAGCATTTGAAGATTTTAAAAACCAGCTCAGTCCATGTATCATCCAAGTTATTTTTGCTATATAACTCACAATACCGTTCGAAGGTTTTCCAAAAATAAAACTCGTAAAAATTGTACGAATGTTTAAAAACCTCTAAATGAAAAAAGTGAAATAAAACTTTTTGTGCAAAGAAAAACGTTTCGAGTTTGCATTTTAAAATATAATAAAATTATAAATAAAAATATAATTAAAAATAAGAATATAAATGTAAATAAAATAAATATAAAAAAACCATTTATTTATATATTACATTATTTATAAAATATTATCAATACAAATGATAATGAAATGATAAAAAACGATTAAAAATAACATTTTCAACTTATTATTTATAACAAATTCTCAATTCTTGGAAAAATAGAAAAACTCGATTCTTTTTTTTTCGTTATATCGAGAGGAGATAGAGGAAAAGTAGAAAACCGAGGAGTTCCTTCCGACATCGATTCGAAAGGGACAATATTGCCGCCGACCCGGAAAAAAACCGTTTTCCCAACGAATCATTTCCTTCTTTGCCTCGTTTGACGTCACAATATGCGATAAGGAAACGAAAAAAAAGGCAAGATCGAAGGGGGACGAAGTGATTCCGAAATTCTTTCGAAGTTTGCCCACGATCGTGCTATATTTTTTTACTTCCATCACCCTTCTTTTATTTTCCTTTTTATTTACCCTCTTACAACAACTTCGAAAAGTTCGAGTGGGAGAAAACAAAATTCCGTGGATTTTTGAAATTGCTTTATTACTCAAACTCAATGTTTTTCAATTTTAATACAGCCATTGAAAATTAAAGATTTTTTTATTGTACAATAAATAGTAAATTAAATATTAAATTTAATATAATAATAAATTGAAATTAAATAACTAAATTGTATTGAATATTAAATTAAATATAAAAATAAAATGAAATTAAATAATTAAATTGTATTGAATATTAAATTAAATATAAAAATAAAATGAAATTAAATAATTAAATTGTATTAAATATTGAATTAAATAGTGTAATAAAATAAAATAAAATAAATAAAATAAAATGATAAAATTATATTAAATAATTAAATTAAATTAAATACTTTTGGTATTTTAATGGCAATATAGTGTATCTGGAATGCAATCCTGGAAATAAATGACCGCAATTTATTTAAGAACCGGAAGTCCTTGTAAACCACTGGAAACGTCCATCCTGCCGGAAATGATACTTCACTAAGCCGGCTGATCGGTCGATTTGCCTGAGCTAAATATACAAATTTCTTCGAGCGTAGACATTCGCGTAGTGAATGACTCTCCTCGTGTTCTTGCTCCTAACGCCTCACATCGAAACTGCTATTTTATTGAAAAGTTTATTTCCCTTTCGAAGAGCGATTTCGTCGTACAGGATTATTTCCCTTTTAAAGTGTTATTTCTTCATTCAGCTTTCATGACGTTTTTCAAATCTTAGGAAAAATCATAAATAAAAATTAGATAATAAATAATAAATATCATTGAAGATTTTTAATTATCCTGCAAATTAAATTAAAAATTATTGTGTGAATTCGAATTATGTTGAATTTGATTGAGTTATTATTTATGATAAATAATTCCGAAAAGTTACAATAATTATTATATATATTTAATTATATAGATATTATATTTATATGGTTTAAGATATTTATATAAATAATTATAATATCAATTTCGATTATAATCAATATTTAAAAAATCAGTCATTTCTATTTCTCAATTTATTATTTAATTAGCTATATAAAATAAATCAATTTTCGATTTATTTTACCATTAACATTTTAACGAACCCGCTGTTAAAAATTAATTTTAAAAAAAACGAAATTAACAGACTGTGAATCCCAATTGCAATTGCAATTCCAATAAAACCGTTTCGTCGATAATCCGAATGAAAAAGAGATAGAAAACTGGAGATCGAGAAGACTGATAAAAAAAAAAAAGATTACAGAATCGTTCCCATTGAGAATTGTTCGATTTCGTTCGAGAGATAATCAAGATCCTCGGGAGTTCCCAGGGGTTGACCGAACTGGAACTGATACGAAATCCGGGGTTAATCCGGCGATAACGATTTTCAGTGGTTCATCGGTGAGGTTACCCGTTAACCATTTTTCACGCGCGATTGAAAAAACAATCACGATTATTCGCCGCAGTGTGTGGGATGAAAAAGAAAAGAAGAAAAAAAAGAAAAAAAAAAGAAAAATGAAAAAGAGAAGATAAAGGTACGGAAGTCTCGGAAGCGGAAAAAAAAATTGGACTGCGGTCGATAACCGGTTGTGCGTATCCTTGAACGTCCAGCAAGGCCGTCATCGGCTCCTCGTACACATCAGCGCTAACCTCATCCGTTTGCGTTATCTCCTCATTCAACTGCCTCTTTATCCTTCCCTCTTTCTGTATTTTATTTTTCTTTATTTCTATTTTTTATTTATTATTTATTATTTTTATTTATTATTTTTATTTATTATTTATTATTTATTATTTATTATTTTTATTTATTGTTTTTTATTTATTATTTTCTATTTTTATTTATCATTTTTATTTTTTTATTTTTAATTTTTTAAATTTCATTATTAATTTTCATTGGTCTTAAGTTGTTTTTCTTCTCGTATGTGGAGAGTCTGAGTGTATTTTTAATTTTGCATTATTATGTTATTGCCTCATAGTTTACTAAGGCATAAACAAACCTAAGCAATCAATCCATCCATCTCCAAGAATAATATAATGTTTTAGTTTGTTTGGGTTTAATTAATATATTTTTTTTTACAATGGCATTGAAGTTTGCATCGTTGGAAAAAAGAACACAACTTTTTGCTTTTTTTTTTGCTTTCAAATAATCTCGATTTTAAATTGGTTTAAATTGAAACGAGATTAAAGCTGAATTTATTTATTTTAATTACTACTAACATTATTGCTATTATCATTCCTTAAGGGGTTTGCAAATAAAAATGGAAAAATAAAGAAAAAAATAAAGATTTCGTCATTAACGAGGACAAAATCCAGGAGCCCAACAAACCCAAACGAACCCAAACGAACCCAAACATATTTTTCTTACCTGTCGATTGGATTTCCCACTCAGTGATCGAATTTTCATTCCATGGTGAAAAAAAAAAGTATTTTCCCACGCCACGAGTGCGGACTGGTTCACCGTGGGTTTGTTTGGGTTTAATTAATATATTTTTTTTTACAATGGCATTGAAGTTTGCATCGTTGGAAAAAACACACAACTTTTTTCTTTTTTTTTTTCTTTCAAATAATCTCGATTTTAAATTGGTTTAAATTGAAACGAGATTAAAGCTGTATTTTTTTAAAATAATAATAATTATTATCATTGTTATGATTATTCCTTAAGGGGTTTGCAAATAAAAATGGAAAAATAAAGAAACGTTATCAACAAGGACGAAATCCAGGACCCAAACAAACCCAAACAAACCCAAACGAACCCAAACGAACCCAAACATATTTTTCTTACCTGTCGATTGGATTTCCCACTCAGTGATCGAATTTTCATTCAATGGTGAAAAAAAAAAAGTATTTTCTCACGCCACGAGTGCGGACTCACCGTGGGTGGTTGAAAACCTGAGGGAGGATATAAGGAGCAGAATAAAGAGGGCAAAAGAGAGAGGTGAAAGAGAACGACGGGGATGGATGGATAATATAGAGGACACGTATAACCTCGGGCCGATCGATTTCGGCGTTGCCTCGGAGAGCGCATCGACGAAATTAGAACGTTCACAGGAGTGTACGTTATATTTACTATGTGGATGTTGCGTTCGCGTGTACTCTCGGATACGTTTATGAGTGGGATCACATGTACGTCGGAGGCTGCTTTTGTCCATACTGGAAATTTCTCCCAGCGACAATCACCCCAACTGAAAAAAAAAATCGATTTTTTGAAAAATTTTTTACGTTTACACGAACCTTCGTAGTATTTTGACTGAAATGTCAAAAGGGCTTATTTCCATCATCAGGGATGCTCGATTGATACAAATGTACGTTTGGCTATCGAAAATACGTGGAAAAGATTTCATCTTTCCATTTTTATTTGCAAACCCCCTTACGGAATGATAATAACAATAATAATAATAATTAAACATGATAATAATTAAAAAATATATAATTAAAAATAATATCAATTTAAAATGATAATAATTAAAAATAATAATAGTGTAAAATAATATCAATTTGAAATAATAATAATTTTTAATAATAATAGTTTAAAATAATATCAATTTTAAATAATATCAATTTTAAATAATAATAATTTAAAATAATAATAGTTTAAAATAATATCAATTTTAAATAATAATAATTCAAAAAAATAAGACTGGAAATTCGATCGCTAAATGGGCAATCCAATCGACAAGTAAAAAAAAATATGTTTGGGTTCGTTTGGGTTTGTTTGGATTCTTCTGAGTCCTAGATTTCGTCCTTGTTGATAACGTTTCTTTATCTTTCTATTTTTATTTGCAAACCCCTTAAGAAATGATAATAACAATAATCGTAATAATAATTAAAATTAATTGTCAACTTTTCTGGTAGACTTTTAGACTTTTAGGGTTAAATCGAGTATAAGGCCCTGTAGAATTGATGGACGAAGGGCATAGTTCTCTTTTTTTTTGGGTAAAGTGATCCATCCCTGAGAAAACTCGATCGAAAGATTTCAACTATTTCTTTTTACAGAAATCGTTTATAGAAATTTCGTTTGCAGAAATTCGTAATAAAAAACTTAAAGAACGAGCTGTTATCTCAAAAAAAGGCCAAACAGAAAAATTTGTTGCGGAATACGTTGATAGACAGTCCATTATCAAACTTTCATTGATAACTGGTCTAAAAAAAAACATCGTTATCTTGTAACGTTAATGAAAGGTTAGTTTTGTCTGAAACGACGAAAGAGACGAATTAAGATGGATATTTATATAAGTGCACGGGTTGGCGGCTTAAGGAGACCGATGTCGGTCGTATTGACCTTAACCAACGCGATTCGGTTATAAATAAAGAAGCCAACATTGGTGAACTAATAAGTGGACGGGAACGCTCGTCTATCTCCTTCGTAATATCGCGAATACCTACACGTGTATATTTTCAAACTCGTAAACGAAATCCAAATTATTATCCGATAAATGAAAACTCGTTTTCAACGTTTATGACAAATAAATAAATACACACATACTTGCTTCTAATGATTAGGCAAGGAAATCACTGAGTGATCCAATTTTATAGGTTTTTTTAAACATTAAATCGATAGGTGGTCGTATTGATTTCGAATATTTATTTTGACATTCAAAATCTTCATTCTGAAATTTTAATAAAAAAAAAACATTCTTTGTTCAATAATAATTCAATAATTTTACCAAAAAATCGTAATTCAATATTCATTTAATAATTCTACGAAATAATTCAATAATTTTACAAAAATACTTGTAATTCAATATTCATTTAATAATTTAACGAAATAATTCAATAATTTAACAGAAGAAATTCGGGTTTTAACAATAATCCAATAAATCAATGATAATTCAAATTTAACCAAAAAAAATCGGGATTCATTAATAATTGATTGGATTGGATTTCTCCCATTTATTTTGATATTAAAAACCGTCAGTGTGTAATTTAACACAAAAAAAAATTGTTATTCAATAATAATTCGATGATTCAACTAAATAATTGAATAATTAATCAAAAGAAATTCGGGATTTAATAATAATCCAATAACTCAATAATAATTCAAATTTAACAAAAAAAAATCGTAATCCAATAATAATTCATTAACTTCAACAAATTAATTGAATAATTCAACAAACCCAAACAATTCAATAATTAAACAAGAAAAAATCGTAATTCAAATTTTCCAATCAAAATTAAAAAAAAAAAAACATTTTTACCCCTGAATAAATTTAACGAAAAATCAATTCTTTTTTTTCGTTCTTGAAATCCCTCGATGTTCATTCATACTGAACAAGATGTAAAAACTGAAACGTTTTGTTCGTCGATGAGGACAAAGCAAGTAGGTTTCGTGAAGGTAAAAATGTACCAACAATCACTCTCTATCAATCCGGTATATCCGCAGACGAAAAAAAAAAAGCTAACGAACAACAAAGGAAAACCTAGTTGACGAAACAATCGTCAGGGAATTGCATAGGTGGATTCTCGGTTTTGTCCAAATGGAAATTGGTGATTGATGCGTTTCGTCGATCAGAGCTGCATCCGTGAGGAACTCCATGTATATCAACACGAACACACGAATTTTCATATTAAAGTCTGCTTCGTCCGAAAACATGTGTATGATCGACAAAAGGGTGTCAATTGTTTGGACTTCGAGTAACATCGAGCTAAGTCTTTTTATTTCGGCGATATATACAGGGTGACCGGTCATTCTAGTTGTCTTTTGGAAGAGGTCATTCTGGAGGTCATTCGCAACGAATTTTCATATAAATCTATATAATGATACAATTAAGGTTTTCAATGACTCAAGGTCATCATCGATGACTCAAGGTCATTAGAACTGACCCAAGGTCATCATCAATGACTCAAGGTCATTAGAACTGACTCAAGGTCATTAGAACTGACTCAAGGTCATCACCGATGACTCAAGGTCATTAGAACTGACTCAAGGTCATTATCAATGACTCAAGGTCGTTATAATTGACTCAAGATAACTGACTCAAGGTCATCATCAATGACTCAAGGTCATTATAACTGACTCAAGGTCATCATCAATGACTCAAGGTCATTATAACTGACTCAAGGTCATTATAATTGACCCAAGGTCATTATAACTGACTCAAGGTCATTATAATTGACTCAAGGTCATCATCAATGACTCAAGGTCATTATAACTGACCCAAGGTCATTTCCAATGACTCAAGGACCATTACGAATGACTCAAAATCATAATAATTGACTCAAGGTCATTATTGATGACTCAAGCTAATCGCTAATGACTCAAGGGCTTCGCTAATTGACTCAAGTTTATAACGAATGGCTCAAGGGCGTCATCGATGACTCAAGGTCATTGTCGATGACTCAAGGGCATCGCCAGTGACTCAAGGGCATTGTTGATTACTCAATTTCTCAATTTCATTATCGATGACTCAAGCTCACCGTCGATGACTCAAGGGCACTGCCGATAACTCAAGGTCACTACAGAGGTCGAATTATCGGTCACCCTGTATACTCTCGTATATAAAATGTGTTGGGTGACAATAAATACAGCTTTCATATACGAAAGTATGAGTGTGAGGTTTAGGAATCATCGGGTGAGTCGGACGTGTTATCGGACGGTACCGAACGACAGACAGTCGCGAGTTCTCCAATGTGCATCCCTGTACCCAGTTTTCTCTCACTCTCTCTCTTTTTTCTCTTTCTCTCTCTCTCTCTCTCTCTTTTCTCTCTCTCTCTCTCTCTTGGTTCTCGATCGTCGTTATCCACGTTTTCGTCACGCCTACGACGTTTCCATTAATGGAATTTCAATCTACCATACACATTCTGCATTCTGCAGGATTGTTTTTGTCCTGTCTATATATCACGATATATGCACACGGTATCCACTTCCTTCGATTGTCCGAAAGACCTCGCCAACTTGGCAAAATTTATACCCGTGGGGAAAGGACGTTATATCGATGCGGAATATTTATATAACAATCATCATCATACTTACCATCGGTCTGTGACGAGACTCGTACCTACTCGAAATAAATGCACGAGGAATATAATCGTATTTTTGGTTCACCAATGCACTCACGATCAATCCTGTGGAGAGTTTAAATTGTCCAATTCAAAGTGTGGATTTTTCAGGTTTACGTTCAACGTCGATTTATTAATTAATTGTTGATTTTTTCAGGTTTGGATATGTCAAGCTTTAAGGCATAAAAAAGGAGAATTTTCAAAGGAGTTTTTTTTTTTAGTTAGATTAAATAAAATTTTTACTGAGCCTGTGGATGTTAATTCATAATTTTGTGTTTCGGTTACATTTTTTGAAATAATTGAATTAAAAATTAAAATCGTCCCTTAAGGGGTTACAATTGTTGAAGTTATTTTGTAAAAAGTGGATACGATTTTTTGTAATCGTAAGATGATTATTTATTTATTTTTTTAATGGCGAGAGAATTTATTTAAATCGTGAGAAAAAAATTTCCACTCATTATTGACTGTTCATTTGGAATAACTTTTTTTTTGAATAATTATTGTAAATATTTAAAAACAAGGTAAATAGTTATTGCAAAAAAAATAATTAAAAAAGTAATTATTTCCTATTCGTAAAAAAGAATTGTGCAAATTGACTTTTTGTAAACACTGTAGAAGTATAAGTATATAATTGGAATACAGATATATTAACGAGTGGAATTTCGGCTAGTGTTCTAAATAATCATGTACTCGGGACAGATGATAAGCTGCATCGCGAGAAGGCTATCTGATGTAATTATCGGATGGATATGAGGGAAGGCGAGGATTAAAGAGAGACAGAGATAGAACGAGAGACGAGGGTAGAAACGTTCGGGATACGATATGACGCGATTAATCGATATGTCGTCATGAGCTCTTATTAATTATAGAACCGTCTGACCCCCCACTCTTTTGCATCTTCCTCTCCCGAGAATGCGTTTTATCAATTATAGCTACGAATAAAGAGGATAGGATATTTTCCATTCTCGTAACTATTGAGAGAAACATTTTTTCTTAATATTAAAAAATAATAATGATTTTTAATAATTTATTTTAATATGGTCAATTATAGTATAATTTTATTTAATACAATAATTATATAAAATTATAAATTTTATATAATTATATAAAATCGATTTTTAAAAAATATAATTGTAATAATTTTTTATAATAATAGTACATTATTATTATTAAAACCAAAATTTCGTAAGTTTCTTCTTATTCTGGCCTTCGAGTGGTACAATAGACGTCATTGTCGTCTTTGCCAAAAATTGGAAGGGAAACATATTCGTTTTGGCATTCGTTTAAAGTTTACGAAAAGTCTTAACGTTCCACGTGGAAAGTTTTTTTTTCGTTGTACGAAAAAATATTGTATACATTTTTAAAAAATGTAATAAAATATTTATCTCATTAATTGTTGTACAAATTGTAGATTTACATTTTTTCCATGACACCCTTTACAAGCTTATAGATACAAAAAATCATTATTGGTAAAGAAAATGTTTAAAAATATAAAAAATAATTATCAGTAATAAACATTTTCGAAATGCATAAAATAATTGTGGGGAAAAGCGTTTACTCGATTTTCCAAGGATCGTTGTTATCTACAGATGATAATTTACCGACAGAGCATCTTTGAAAATATACGGATCTGCTGAATTTTTTTTGACAATCGATAAAATACCGACCGATAATACACTACGGGAAACCCAGAAAGTTTCAACATTTCCAACCCGTTTAACATAATCACTGTTTTACCATCAGTCGAAAATTCAGTAAATTCTCATAAATAGACATTTTTTTACCATCTGCTGATAATTATCAACCATCGATACGAAATTTCGAAACGAAATCGTCTTAAGGTTTTCCACTAATAAAAATTGTTATTCGTTAATAATTTTCGACTTAATAAATTTTTAAATACTTTTTTTTGTAATTCGTCGACATTTTCGACGACGACGATTTTCTCCGAAGTAGGAAATAAAAAAAAAAACACGTCGATGTTCATTTTATTATTAACTTTTAATATTAGTAATATGTTTCTGTATTTCATATGTGTAATTACAAGGGAATTACATTGTTCATATATAATATTACCACATGTTGTTTTTTTTCTTTTCCTTCCCTCTTTCTTTCCTCTTTTTTTTTTTAGTACAATTGGTAGTTTTCCTTACGATTACTAATTAGCGGTACGACGTCGTATCTCGGGCGTCATTACATTTACGAATTGTTCCATTGGAAGATCCATTGACGGCTCGATCGTCGCAAACTTGCTCGTTTATTACAATCTCGTTTGCCCACGAACATTATTTTCGTCCCCCTTAAATAATCTCGAAGCAACTTCGGCCACCTTCTTTCATTCGTACTTTACACTTATAATTATACAATTCACATACAATTTTTTATTCCCGTCGACTTCATCGAATCGCGGAGCCGAACAAACAAAAATCAAAATTCGACCTTCTTCTCAACCCAAACAAACCCAAACAAACATTTTTCCTAACCTCCTGCCGCCGTGAGATAACGATATTTTCTTTATCGAAAAAAAAAACAACAAAAATTATAAACAAACCAAAAAAGTATATTATTTTATATTTATTTTTAACGCACCTCTCTCGTTTTAACGATAACCGAAGAACAATAATTTCCATTTTAACGTCAATCTTCGATTCCCGACGTCTCAACTTGAAAATCACCATTATATATTCGTCAGTATGAAAATTACTGTTCACTCGTTTTCATAAATTCATTTGAGCGCTGACGTAATTCTAAAAAAAAAAAAAAAAAAAATTAAACCTTCAATTCGTCGATTGTAACAATTCCATTCGTCTTTGGAGTTCGGAGCGTATTTTATGCAATATCGAAGTATCCACATGAAACACTAGTTATGTACATAGGATTTACAAAAAAATTTTAACAATTAAAAAAAATAGTGAATTTTTGTCAAACGAGAAGCGAATGATTAATGATTAACGAAATCGAGCACGGTATATTTATGTTTCCGGTTTTCTATAGATACATATATATATATATATATATATACATAAATAATATTATACAATATATTATTAAATATATAATATATAATATAATATAATTATATTA
Source organism: Ophioninae sp. B BG-2022a (assembly GCA_030522765.1). Lineage (NCBI taxonomy): Eukaryota > Metazoa > Arthropoda > Insecta > Hymenoptera > Ichneumonidae > Ophioninae sp. B BG-2022a. Next base: position 7,737 of record JAPYZJ010004163.1, on the reverse strand, counting down.
CATAATATATAATATTATACAACATATTATTAAATGTATAATATATCATATAATATAATTATATATTATTAATATTATTATTAATTTTATATATATATATATGTATATGCTTGAGATGAAAAAGCGACGTTCTTAGTCGTGTAATTAACGAAAAAAAGTTTATCCAAGACGTCTGCCCATGCCTCGACGAAAAATTAAAAAAAAAATGTCAAATTCGCGTACGTGTACTCGATTGAACGAGTGACGCAGACGATTTAATCGATACTTAGGCCCTATTTAAATAGTACGACGAAACACGCGGCTGTTTCGCGATCAGGCAACACTTTACTTCTTCGATGGAAACGATTCGCGGATTCCGTTGGAACTCAACCCTTCAGTCAACAATTTAATAAATTTCTTTTCGTTTTTGTTGTTTCTTTTTTAAAAATTTTTTTTTTCTTCAAAATGTTTATAGTACTTCTGGTGAGATTGTTCTTTCGTTCGCGATTGTTTCTTTCGGTTTTTGGTTTTTTTTCCAAATTTCTTCTTTTTTTATTTCGTTTTTTTTTTGTTCTGAACATTCTAGGGCAATCGTGGCTAAGAGTGAAAAAGCGAGTGAGATAGGGAGAGAGAGAGTGTGTGTGTGTTTTGAAGATTTTAGTTTCGTAGAGTTTAATAAAAATACGATTAATGACGAGTTCACGAGCTCTTAGTGGTCGTTTCTTCATTTTTTTTTTACACATGAAAAAATGATGGAAAAGAAGAGGAAACGAAGAAAAAAAAAGAAACGAAAATAGAAACTGAAAAACCAACGTTTGCGACAAGACCGTTTGAGCAAAGTTCTGTGTGCGACAGGAGTGAATTATTATTTTTTCTTGTTTTTTTTTTATTTATTTTTAATTTCTTTTTTTTTTTCGGGCGATCGTTATCTCGAATCTTGTTCTTCCGTTCGACTTTTTTTTTTTTTTTTTTTTGGAGTCAAGTCACGAGTAACGAGAACTCACCTTTTTTCGTTTCTTTGTTCCTCGATTATCCCGGATAATTTTTTTTTCTCTCTCGCTTGTTTTTTTTTTTTTTGGCTTTTTTTTTCTTTTTTTGTTTCGAACTTGAATAAAAAGCTCGTGGAACATTTCGCCGTGACAGCTACAGACTAGGATTCTCTACGATAGACGGTGCTCTTAAGATTTCGAACGAACACTACCAGATAAGTTTTCAGTAACGTTTAATTATACGATAGCCTTTCGATTTTTTTTTTTCGTCTGTCTCTTTCTTTTTTCAATTCTTTTTTTTTTTTTTTTGCTTCTCTCTTTGTCGATTTCGTCCGCCGCGTTTTCGGTAGTCTATCGAAGTTTGACAGTGAGAGGCGGGAATAACAGTATTTCGAGTACGCTCGTGAATGAATTTTGCATCGCAGGATTACACCCTATTATTTTCGAACGTTTGATTATACGCTAAAATGGAATGTCGATGGCGATATGAAATTAGAAGAAAAAAAAACAAACATTTCGGTAAGCTTCCTGGGTATTTGTCGTTTTTTTGAAAATTCGTTTGATTTAAAAACATTTCGAATTCCAAAATTAAATTTCAAATGTAAAATCGAAAAATGAATTATTCGGTAAATTTAAAAACGTTCCGTTCGTCAAATTATTTTTTTTTTAATGCAAACTTAAATTCTCTTTTATTTTTTAAATTCGTAAATGAAAATTCTTTTTAAATTTATATTTTTGACAGATCTTCTCGTTTTGTTCGAAAATACTTTCATGAATATTTTTTTCCAAAAAGAAGAAAATAACGTAAAAACTTTTGAAATAAAAAAATCATAAATATCTAATTTAAAAACAATATTCGAAATATTTTCAAACTCAAAAATGTTATATTCTACGTTTTCTCTACTTCCTCTCGTTTTTTTCGAAAATACTTTCATGATTATTATTATTATTTCTTTTTTTTTTCGAAGAGTCAACATTGAGAACAGTTGGATTGCAAATAAGATGAGGTTTCTTTTTGGTTTTTTTCTTTTCTGAGCACGATCGAATGACGCTCTCACCGTGGACTACCGAAAAAAAAAATTCTTATTTCTCGTTTCGTCGTTTCGCCGATCAATATCATTGTAATAGCAGTGATCGTTTTCAATGAAATATAAATATAATAGCGATTAAAATGCTAGTTTTTTTTTCTCTTTTGTTTCTCTTGTATTTCTCTTTCGTCGTATTCAGCCTATACACCGTCTCATTCGCCTATTATAATAACATTCATCAAATATGTTTATGATACTTTTGGCAATATTTATGTACAAAAAAATCAACGCTCGCGTAGCCCCTTTGTGTTATTTTTCCTCCTCCTTCCCCCCTGTTCGTCTCTTTCCCATATCTTTTCGTTCCTTCCATTTTTTATATTTTTTTTGTTACGTCTCTTTTTTTTTTTTTAATAATTATGGCCTAAGCAAATAATACGTATAAGTATAGTCCGTGAGTGCTGCAGTTTCGTGGGCGATTAATCCTAATCAACGCTTCCCTTCAAATGATCACTGCATTTGGAAGATCGTTTGTTGTAAGAAAAAACGAAAAACGAAAAATAATTTTTTAAACATGATAAATATTATAGCGACGACAACGGCTCTCGATAATTGAGGTTTAATCGATTTCTTCGACGTTTATTTTCTCACGTTTTTATATTTTTTTCTCCAAGCATTGTCGATTTTTCAAAAATAAAAAAAATGTTTAAAAAATGTTCTTTGAAAATATACGATTCATTTTTGACGTTTTTTTTTGTTGTTTTTATTTTTTTTTAATTTTTGTAGCATCAACGATTTTAACGTCAAGAAATAATCGTCGATTTTAAAAGAATATTTTTTTAAGTTTCTTTTGTTTTTCGTTTTTTTTCAGAATTAACGATTTTAACGTCAATGTTAAAGAATATTTCTTGACGTTTCGTGTTTATTCGATTTTGCAGTATTAACGATTTCAACGTCAGAAAATAATCGTCGATTTTCAACGACTATTTTTTCACGTTTTTTTTTTCTTTTTTTGGTTTTCGTTCTTTGGCAACGCCGTGATGCAATTTACAAATATTACTCGATACAAAGCAGGCCACTCACTCTCGACGTCCTCAATTACACTTACGGAAACAACAGTTTTTCTTTTTTTGTCTTTTTTTTGGTTCGTCTTAATTTTTTCATTTTTTTCTTAAACAATATAATTATCAATGCACCGTTACGCTTGTTTTTTTTATTCTTCTTTTTCTTTTGTTGGTTTGTTTGTTTGTTTATCCTTTGTTTCTCTCTTATTCCCGCACGAATTTCACGCTCGGCTACAACTCGTATGAAAAAGTACGCAGTAACATGTTTTTTTGTTTTTGTTTCGTTCCTCCCCCTTAAATCGTTTTATCGGGTTCTCACCTCGTTATTATTATTTTTTTTTAATTCTTACGTATTATCATTAATTATTATTTATAGGTCATGGTAATTTTTACGTAAAAATACAAAAGTGATTATCGTAATTTCCCGTGTGTTTAATTGTTTCAAATTCTTTATAATAATAAATACACAATTGTACGTAGGTAATTTACAAATCGTGATGAACGCCGACTGTGCCACACTTTTCGTTCCCTCCTCCTTTTTTTTTTCATTTCTAGATTCGTAGCTGTGCTTATATATATACACATATATATGTATGTATATTGATGTATGTGTGCGTGTATACACAGGGCGACCCCTGAGTCGACCTGTTTTTTGAAAGGATAATTTCAGTGGTCAGAAAAAGCAAATTAAGCCTAAATATTAATAATTATACATCACATAATAATAAACAATCGAAACATGTCTGAAAATAGACAAATGAATTTTTTTTTAAATTGTAAAAAATGAAAAATCGTGAGAGTGTTATTTTTTGTGGAATATTAAACAAAAAAAGATTACTCATTTATTTTTTTTAAAGTCTGGGTATTTCTTAATCATTTGGAAAACCACTGTAATTAATTAAAAACTCGATTTTTATTCCCAGATAAATAATAATTTTTTTTTCGATAAATTAAATATTAATAATTAATTTTTTCGATAAATTAAATATTAATCATTAATTTTTTCGATATATTAATTATTAATCATCTATTTTTTTGAATTTTTTTTTTCGAATAATTAATTTCGAGCGACCTCTAAAACGGTCCTTTTCATCGAACCGCTCGACTCCCCGGTCACCCTGTATTCGTAGCAAGGTGTATCCCAGCCAGGGTTCTCACGACGAGCGCGTAGGATATCCCGTATTAAATTCAGTAAACGTTCGAATTAATATTTGTTAAGCCCAAAAATGGATGGCTCAGAAAAAAAAAAATCGGACGAAAATCGTACACTCCACATATTATCGTTGGACACGATTGATAAGACAAAACTTAGCAATTATCAGTGCTAATTTGCCATTCATTAGTGTCGAACTTTGACCCTGAATATCTCGGGCAGTTTTTCAAATTATTTTTTTATGCAATGAAAAAAAATAAAATTGTGATTTGCTCGAATCGTGAGACCCAAATATATATATATTTATATACATATATATATAATAATTTTTACTATATTAATATCTATAATAAAAATTGAATAAAAAAATGTATATATATACATATACATAAGTGCGTAATACACACTCACACATACATATATACGTACGTACATATGTATATATCTGGATATGCTCTCGTGAATCTTCGTTGATTCGATCGTTGGTCAAAAACGATTAACTGATCGTAAAAAAATGGATTTTTTCGTTATTTCAACGAAACCATCGAAACGAGGGGATGTGAGAGGTTTTTTTTTTTAGTTTGACGTTTCTTCGCGTGCACATTGTGACAATTGTATAACGATTCAATCGAATTGGACTAGGTCTTGCAATGTCGACCCCGATATTATATATATTTATATATATATAATATAATATAATATAATATATAATATAGTATATATAATATATAATAATTACATATAATATATATGATATTATAGTATATACAATAATTATATATAATATATAATATAATATGAACATATGTTATATTATATATAATTTATATATTATATAGAATTTTATATACATGCAACACGATCCCAATGATTTGCGAACACGAACCAAGAAACGAGGTGTCCAGTGTTCAACCTGCAGTTCGATTATAAATTAGGACAATAATTACACTAATGACGAGGATCAACGTTATTATTATTATTTTTTTATTGGTATTTTCTTATTTTTATTTTTATGCATTATTTATTATTATTTATTATTTGTTGTTATTATTATTATTATTATTATTATTAAAATTATTGGTACATCGGCACAGTCGTCGTTCGTCTTCCGAAGGCAGCAGTTTTTTGGGATTCGGCTGTCGTGTCGGATCGAATACGTCGTTCGGCAGGCGGCGAAAAGCGTTACTAATTTTTTTATACAGATTTTAGTCTCGCGAAAATCAGGTCGAACAAAAGCGTTTATTGCTCTCTAGAATTTTTTAAAACGTCCCACTACGCTTCGTGAACGGTCAGATTTTTTTTTTCAAAATTCGTTCGTTTAAAACAAAATTGAAAATTTTTTTCGCCTATACCGGAAATCCCGAAGGAAAAATTGGAAAAAAATTAAAAAATATTGCGAGGAAACTAAATCCTGTAAAAAAAAGTACGTGTTAAAAAGTGAAGATATTTTGTTTAATTTTTTTGTTGATAATAAATGTTGCAAAAAATTAAATATATATGTATCGGGAAAAAAATTATTTTTTTATAAAATGAATATTTTCATTTAAAAAAAAATTAAAATACATATAAAAAATTTTTTTTAATCTGAAATGTATAAAAATAAATAATTTTTAACAAAAACGATGACGAACGACGCTCGAGAATAAATAACAAGCGTATTCGCTATTACGAGACACACACTCCCTTCACCCATAAAAACCAATGCTGCCCGATATAATTATACGTATTCGCGTCTGAGGATAAAAAATGAGTATATAGCGCAAAATATACAAATATATATATATATACATATACATATACATATATATGTATAGCGTAACTTCGCCGTTAACTTCAATGATTAATCATTCATTATCAGTCCCATTTTATACGTGCAATTTTTTAACGCTCGATCGTCATTTTTTTTCTTCCTCGTCGATTTTTGATAATTGATCTTTTTTTTTTTTAAATCTTTGAAACTTCGAAGCCAACGTCGGCGAAGCAACCCCCCGTCTCTCGTGTACAAGGTAGTAGAATAAAAGATTTTTTTTGCTTTTTCTTTTCGTTTTTTCGTTTGTTGTTGTTGCTGTTGTTGTTGTAAAGTATGCGGTAAAACTTGTCGGATAAAATTTGTGTAAACTTCGAATACAAATGATAAAGAATGTACAGACGCCTCGCATCGCACGTACGAATTATCCTCTCGAGCTTATTCGACAGGAAACGTTTTTGTTGATATTGTTCTCATTTTTAATTATTTTTTGTTGCTGTTTTTTTTTTACTTATTTGATTCTCGATTAATCTTCGTTACCTCGGACTCGTCTGGTGTTTTGACACTGGTGTTGAAATCTGGTAATTTCTATTTTCGTTTTTTTTTGTTTGTAATTTTTTTTTTTTATTAATTTTTCTTATTTTTCTTTTCGTTTTTTTTTTGCAGAGTACAGCCGCGGGATTCTTCATACGCGCGACGCAGGTATTCGTTTGTTTTTTTTTTTCGTTTTTTTAAAATATTTTTTTATTCAATATCATCAATCTTTAACGGTGTTTTAAATTCATCGTGATTATTGTTTACTCGTCCCGAGCGCGAAAGCTCGATCCGCTGAAATTCTTTTCTTATCTCGTTTTTTTTTTGCTTTGTTTTTTAAAAATGCTTTCGTCAGTAATTCAATTTTATTTATGTATACATAGCCGATTCATTGGAATCCCGATTTACTTACGGTGCTGATAATCTCAGATTTTCTTTTACTTCATTTTCTTCTGTTTTATTTTTATTTTTTGGTTTTATATTTTCGGGTCAAACAAGTGGAGGGAACGGTTTTCGGATTTGACATTTTGAAATTGTGCTTCGGAAAAGGATTCGCGAGTGAGTTTGTTGCTGCGAGGTTTTTTTTGAGCACGATCGTAGCACTGAGGTTTTTTCGAAACTTTTCCGTAACGAATTAACCGACGTTTCAAATAAAAGAGGAATCAGAAAATTCGGATTAAACTGGCACGCCTACCGAGATCATGAGGTTCGAAAATAAATCGAGTTCCTAAGTTATTAGCGTTATATATACATATTTATACACCTTTTTAAAATCATTATTATTATTATTATTATTATTGATTTTTCTTTATTTATTCAATTATTAGTCTTTATCGGATCGTGGTCGCTTGAGGGACGGATATGGCGTATCTCCTGACCCCCTTCAACTCTTACCCATTTGTTTCTATCATTTTTTTTATTATTTCATTATTTCTCCACGATCCCTCGATCACCCCCATTTTTTTCTTTTTTTTTTGTTCGTTCTTGTTTAAATTCCATTTAATTACGTATTACGTTTCGAATTATTAATTCAACCTGTCATCGCCGTTTAGCACACAGTCAGCGCAATTATACCAAGGACAATCATACCTCTTTGTATATAACGTTTCGTGTGTATATTTATATATATATATTTATATAATATAAAATAATATAATGTAATGTAATATAATATAATATAATATAATATAATATAATATAATATAATATAATATAATATAATATAATATAATATAATATAATATAA
>JAPYZJ010004162.1:0-14306 GCA_030522765.1 Ophioninae sp. B BG-2022a | reverse complement strand
AATTAATAATAATTCAGGGGTTGATCTGGGACCCATACATGCTTATATCAATCGTCTTAGAATTTCACCCCCTACCTCCCATTTCAAGGATAACATTCTTCGCTGGGACACCCTGTATAGAGAGAGAGAGAGAGAAAGGACCTTGACAGGGAGATTGTAAGGGAGTGGTAGTTCGACGCCCCAAAGCCATTTAGGGTTGGATTCCCTGCTCCAGATCCTTGTCCTCCTCGTGCTTCTCTGCACAGCTGTCGAAACTATGAAATTCAATGCACCGAATCTGCATGCTAATCCGTGAAGCGTCGTAAAGCCAGCCTTGTAAGCAAGAGAGCGTTGGCTTGTGCCTAAGTTGTAATTCAATGAAGATCTCCTCACCGTGTTCGTCCTCCACCCATTTGTGTTGCTTTCGAGGTTGCGTGTGCTGACGAACACGGTGATTGCCAAAGTGGGCAATCCCCTTTGCCTTCAACGATCATTCGAGATACGCCCTTTTCATTATCAGTGGAATGACATCCGGTAGACGTGATGGGAACCTGCTGGACCTGCTAGTCCATTCTACGTGCGTCTAAATGTTCGTCTCTTTGATACTACCAAAGTGGCGCTGCTGTAGCTTCTGTAACCATAACTCGGTTAACGCTTACGTTACTAATTACATCATCAACATGTATACATGCCATATCTGGATTCCTCGTCGACAAGCAAACTGAGTATTACTGTTGGAAATTACGTTTCTCCGATTGTGACTCCTATTGGGGTCGTCATTCCAACTCGTCGCAATCAATTTACTTTATTCCTGATGGCACTGGTGACATTGATTGGCAGCATGGTGTAAATGAGTGGGTTTACATAAGTTGTAGGCATGAGGAAGTCGGTCTTTTCGTCGAGATTTGCAATTTTGTATGATGTGTCACAAAAATGAATAAATGAGTATTATTTATCGGAAAATGAATCAATAATTATACCTATTATTCTCGGCAGCATTAAAAAAATATATATTTGAATACATTTTGTATGATGTGTCAAAAATGAATTATGAAATGAAAAAATGAATTATAAATGTATATTATTTTTCGAAAAATAAATCAATTATTATACCCTTGAATGATTCAATAATTACTTTATTCCTGATGGCACTGGTGACATTGATTGGCAGCATGGTGTAAACGAGGGGGTTTACATAAGTTGTAGGCACGAAGAAGTCGGTCTTTTCGTCGAGATTTGCAAGCATTTTTTTTCGGTTATTTAATATTCAGTCGTCCAAGTGTCTATACATTTTGTATGATGTGTAACAAAAAAAAATAATTATAAATGAATATTATTTATCGACAAATACATCAATAATTATACTTTTTATTCTCGGCAACTTAAAAAAATATATATTTGAATACATTTTGTATGATGTGTCATAAAAATGAATAATTATAAATGAATATTATTTATCGAAAAATGAATCAATAATTATACCTATTATTCTCAACAACATTAAAAAAAATATATTTTAAAAGATAAGGATTCCTATGCAACTTCGTAGAAAAAATTCACCTGAGTTGTTCACCCTATAGAAAATGAATTCCCATAAAATCCTTCTGCTATGTTACATCATTCCACGTGTTATTCCACATCTTCTGGAATTCTTGATGACACGGAAACGTTTCAAATTTCTTGGATCAATCTGGTTAAACTTTGAAGCACGTATTTATGCCAGTACGCACGAAGGAATGCATCACCCCACGAGGCTTTAACTAACATTCAGAATACGATGGTGACGTTTCGTGAAGGCACTGCGTTGATACACAGACACGCGAATGCACACATTCGTGAAGCTCCCACGCGTTGAAATTATTTCAGTTTTACCGTCGTCGTAGTTGACATCGGGTATGGCCGATCCTTTACTCCCAAGTCGCGTTCTACGGGTCGTCGTCGTCGACGACGATATTTCTCTTTAACATCCGGTGCGCCGAGGAGCAACTTCACCGGGCGTGTCAACGAAGCACCCGGCTGTAAAATGACAATAAAACGTCTTCGAAATAAGAGCCTGACGGTGCAGAGTCGTATGCCACGAATGACAGAGTATTCTCTCTCTCTATTTCCCTCTTTCTCTCTCTATCTTTCTCTCTCTTTCTTCATATACAGGGTAGTCTATCCATAAACCCTTAAAACTACAACAATTTACATTGTTAAACTATTTAGTTTTTTGTAAATATTTCTCGGTTCTCAGAGACGAAAATGAGACTGATAACTAATATCTACTAAATAATTAATATCTACTAATTAATATCTAGTAATTAATATCTACTAATATCTACTAATATTTACTAATTAATATCTACTAATATCTACTAATTAATATCTACTTAATACTAATCGACTCTACTTAATATAATTAATACATACCAAGGTATAATAAATGTTATGTTATATATCTAAAAATCGAAAACATTTTTCTTTTGTTTCTTATTTTTGTAGGTTAGAACGCTTTCCGAAGTGTCAATTCTGATTTTTTTTTATAAAATTAGAATTCGAAAGAATAAAAACCAAGATTTTAGTCATGTCTGTGAAAGAAAGTAAATTTGTCATATTTAAAAAAGAGAAAACACACATATTTTATTAAGTACTTTTGTAGCTTATTTAGAAAGCTTTTCAAAACGCAATTTATGAGCTTTTTTTTCTAGAAACTGATGTTTAAATAAGGTATGTTTTCACGTGTGAATAACAAAATATGTAAATGTCAAAGTTTTTTAATTAAGATGACTTTTATTTTATTGATTATTTTTCCAGCTTACCAAGGAAGCTTTTAAGCACGTTATTTATGATATATTTTTCAAAATTAATGATTAATATGTAGAATTGTTAGGAAATATGTTTTCCCCTAGACATTTTGAAATCTTGTCACAAGAGCGAGTGAATACACTACTTATATATATTTTCATTTTTATTTTTGCTCGGTTAAGCAGTCACCGCTCCGAGTATAGGCCCAGGATCCTCTCAGTGATGATATCATTTATCAATTTTTTTTTTCGAAAATTATGACCCAAAACTTCGCTTCTATCGGTCACCCTGTATATATGTATACGCACATATATAGATATATATATATACATGTATGTATTGTCAGTATGTGTTCGTAATTACACACAAAATGCCACGTGAAAAAAAAAGGTCTTGAACGCCACGACTTTAGCTGATGGTTGTCATGGGACAAGTCCTTCTGTTTGTCACTAGTCAATACAAATTTTACGAGAAGCGAAGGAATTGTTTGCTGCATTTAACGTCGTCCCACTTTACAGTGCCCGGATCGTAGATTTTCTTCCTGGAAGGTAATTAAATTTGTCGTCAACTCTTTATTTCTGAAATCGAAAAATGATTACTTTTTTTTTATCATAGAGCAAATTTCGATTTTTTGCATCTCGTAGATAAAAATATTGCACTTTTAGTCTCGATCGGCCTTGAGATAATTCGATGCAACTAACCGGTTGAAAACTCCCCTTAATGATCGTGAAAAAATCGGTGAACGATTACAGGTCTCTCTGAAGTTTCCTGTAGTCTCTAAATGCAAGTAGTTATGGAAATATACGGTCAGACAACGATCGCCTGATTCTACGAAACGAGAAAAAAGTATCGGTTTTTTCGAGGTAGAGAGTGAAATAAAAATTAATTTATGATTCAATGACACGCGTGTAATTAGGCGACTTTGCACAAGTGCATTCAAAAAAAAAAAACTATTGAAATAAAATGAGAATTTTCTAAAAGCTAAATCTAACTCTTTTCTAAATCTTTCTTAAATTTTCTAAATCTTCAACTGTACTAAATATTAATCAATTAATTTATTGAAATAATTGGAGAATTCATTTTTTAAGGATTCATTAAAAAATACTATAATTCTGAAAAAACGCAAATCGGTTGCTTAGAACACATGAAAATATCAATGTAAAATAACTAAATAAAAATCAACGATTAAATAAACATAAACAAATATTAAATAAACAAGAAAGACTAAGAAAAACAAAAAAGGTTTAAATCGCAGAAAATAGATAAATGGATGGAAATTAAATATATATATATCAAAAGTGAATAAACATAAAATAAAAAATTTGGAAAATTATTTTTGGGAAAATTTCTACATATTCATTTTTATAATCATTTTGGAGATTGCTACGTCTTTTGGTGGCAATATGAACGATGATACGAGCCTTTTAGGGTGGCAGCGATGATTTTCCTTCGAGGGTTTGTTAACATCGCATGCGCACCTGGCTTTCCGTTTTCCCGAGGTTCGAGTGATGTTCTCGTTCGTAGCTTCCAGTCGCCGAAAAGCGTGCGAATGTTTAGCACCGCGGGCGTGTACTTCTCGTGCCGTGCGAAAAGATAACCTCGCGTCTGAATGAAATAGTTTGCTTTCGAAGAATAAAAAAAAAAAAAAAATGTCGGAAAATCGTGAATTCATCGAGCAACTCGATATCCAAAGGCGATAATTTGTTTTTCGAGGATTCGAAAGTATCTCGAAGCTATTTGAATCGTGACATCTCGATTGGCACATTTTTGTGATTGGATTCGATAAATATCTTAATCTCTGTTCAGCATCTGACGAGCTGTACAAAATTGTCATTGCTTGACTTATTATTATTTCAATAGAAGTGTGCGAAAGTGGGCCCTTGTGTTCGCGAGTGCTCCTATTATTAATTTATTGTTTTTATTTTTTTTTTTTGAATTTTTTTGAATCGAAGATTCGGTGGTTCGAGAGTGGCTGATCACGACTCCTGACTGCGTCAAATCATCGAAGGATTATCTCGCAGTTCATTCACCTGGGCCTGAGCAACAATTGGTGAATTTGAAATTACGAAATATTTTTGAATTTGTTACATCGCGTGTTTCGTGATCGATCACCCTTTGCTCTTGTGTTAACAATGCTCCACAGTAATCTAATTAAGTTGACAAAGATCGAAATAATTTGAGAGGTTAGGTTTCAGATCGTCGATTTTTTCACAGGGACTCCTCAGGCTATTTTCCTGTTCACCTTTCATTGAGATCTCCCGTGCCAAAGCTCACCCCGAAAATAGGGTTGTTTCTGACCTTTTTTTCGAAGAATGAATTCTGAAAGAATTATTTGTCAGTCGATCAATTTTGTTTCATTTTTGTTTATTGAAAAATAAGTCACTCGTGTTCACGTCCACGAAAAACACACTGCTACGTTTTGTATAATTTTAACTTGAATTAGAAAAGTTTGAATTGCAAAAACTATCCAAGCATATCGCAAAATGGAAGTTCATTACCCTTGTTGAATTTCTTGATTTTAGAATTTATTAAAATAGTTCCATTAAAAAATCATGAAAAAAATTATGAATAATTAATTACGTAACATTAATCATTAATAAAAACGATTTTTTTTTTTAAATATGAACATACATACTATTCAAATAAACATTTAAAAAAAGCTCGGAACTTCGATCCTCCATTATTATTAACACAAAAATAAAAAAACAATTATATATTTTTATTTATTTTTGTTACTTCTATTAAGAAATAAATTATTGTATTAATAATTCATTTTTTACTTACAATTATTAAAAGAAAGATGATTTTTTAATTTATATTGCAACAATGCTTCTTCTCTATTTTTCGTCTATGAAATTTAGTTTTACGCCCAAGTATGGAAAAGTCGACTGAAAATGAAGACACGAGTTCGTGTTCACTTCTCTTCGTGTATTTCATGCTAGCTTCGAAACCCAACGGAGCAGTATCCAATATTCGTGTTCACCAAAAGCACCAGAATTAATTGTTACTTCCACTCGGTTGGAAAATCATGAGATCGAGCGTGTTTCTCAGAGTAAAAAAAAAAAGGGACAGAGAGTCAGGGGGAGATGAACGTCTTTCTGACAGTAACAAAAGTGCTTTTTTTTGGCGCGCCAATTACTTTTTTCACCGGCAAGACAAACGACGACGGAGAGAGAGAGGAAAAAATGTACAGGGGTGAAAAAAAATATGTGTGGGTGGATATCGGAGAAAGTGTTATCGTCTCAGAACACGACCGGCGCCCTTCGGTGGAATTTAATTTTCATCGTTCGTTACGTCTTTAGAACACGACCGAGCATTGTCTTCGTCGCGTCTTCCACAGTGAAGACTCACACCCCAACGTTTTTTTTCAACGTTTTTTTTCAACGTTTTTTTTCAACGTTTTTTTTCAACATTTTTTTTCAACGTTTTTTTTCAACATTTTTTTTCAACGTTTTTTTTCAACGTTTTTTTTCAACATTTTTTTTCAACGTTTTTTTTTCGTAAGCTTTCGTACGTCTCCGCCCTCTCTGTGAAAAATTTCCTTCGCGATGATTACATGATATTGCCAAGGTAACGAAGGCTATTATTGATAAACATTGCTCATCCTCTGAGATACTTAGGACATTGTCTCCTTCAGTCCCTCCCAATCGCGTTGTATTTCACCCCCTTTCCTTTTTTTCTCTTCCGTTTCCTTCGCTCTTCCTCTTCTTTTCGCACCATCTGTTTGATAAAAGCGTACACGGCGAAACTCGGAAACTAATTGGACAGAGGAATTGATAAAAAAAGGACACATATTAAAAGAAAGAAGCTATGATGCTTTACTATTTATAATCCAGTATTATCAACTATCAATTGCCAAATAATTGTCAATTACTCTGAAGTTGGTAATTACATATTATTCATATTGAGGCGTTGAGTAAGTTTTCGATATTTTCCAACAAATGGTTTAGTCCAGTATTGTCAACTGCCAATTGTCAAAAAATTATCAATTGCTCTGTGGTTAGTTATGATTTATTTTTGATATTGGAACTTTTTGAATTTACGACTATGAATGCTCGATCAGAAACAACATTTAGGTGTTGTTTCAAACGCTTCGAAAATAATTATTTTTATACTAACATAATCTAAACACCGCTCTTCGATACTGAACGAATTGAAAAACGACCAATTGGAGGTTTCACTACATGAAGCTTTATGTCTTGAAGCTAGCTGGGTCGTTCTTCTTTTTAACCTACACTAGTCTGTCCTTCGTCTTATTATGGCATCTCGTTGGAGTATTGATATTTACGGTTTTTTAATTCTTTTCGAATAAACGTCCATATTTTCTAATCTATTAATATTTGTAATTTTTCATTTTCTCTAACCAGCATATTTTATACGTTTGTTTTTCATAGAATGCCGTGACAGAGTGGTAAACCGAAATGTGGTCTCCACAGAAAAAGGCCTGTCACACTATTTTTTAAAAAACCGACGTTAAAAAAGAATTTTTATTAGCCAGAAAGAAAACTTTAATTAGTCCTAATGAAAACACAGAAGCAACTTTTTTTTTAATCCCACAGAAGTCACAATTGTGTAGTTCAAATACAAAAAAAAAAAACAGAAAAACGTCGTTTTATTGTAGGTTAAAAAGAAGAACAACCCAGCCACACTTGTAGGATTATTAGGTGTTTATGACACTCGTTCCAAAAGTATTAATTTTCACGATGAACAGGTAGAACTTATTCAACATATTAATAAAAGTATACCTTTCTCTCCCCCCCCCCCACTCCTAACCCTCTTTCTCTCTCTCTCTCTCTCTCTCTCTTTCTCGTTCTCTGCAAAGCAATAAACGGTAATAGATGGAACCGTCGTACCACAAAGTAAGGTTAATAAAGCGCAGCACTGCCAAGCAAATGAATAAACAGCTCGTGTATACGTAATGTCGCGTGCACAGAGGGCACTTCACGGTCTCGTTTATTTCCGGACAGTTTGTGGCAATGAGTTTCGCAATAATGCCAGACGTTTTACGTCAAAGCAAACAAATGAGACCGGTACGACGAATGATTTCGTAATGTCATTAATACACAAGGTTCCTATGTAAACGTAGTGATCAAAGAATGATTTATCAGAGGCGAGCACCCATTGAACTAGCCAAGTTGTACTCGTATATTGGGACCACGTTGGAACGTCGAGACCGCAGTTTGGAGAAAGGCGACTAGGCAACATTGACGTTTCCGATAATAATAACAACGATAATACTGCACTCGTAATTATGTACCTAAATTATAAATAGCGCTACGACCGGGGGCTACCGTAGTTGCTACAGCGAGTTGCATAATGCTGGTAAACTCGAGACTAACAAGATGCAATTAATTAGAGCAGTGAACGGTTTCCGTATTGGCAGCTGAGAGGACAAACGCCGTACTAGGATGCTACCAACGTTTGGGATTAACCTGCATACATGTTCATTTTTTTAAATATATGCAATAAACGTTTTATTGTAGAATTTTTTTATCATAACCCGTGAGAATATTGATGAAGCAGCTTTTTTCTGATAGAACAAATTTTGCTCGGATGGCAGTTATATGTGTGGGGCGAAAATTTCGGTACGTGAAATTTGAGCAGAATATTAAAATATTAATATTGATAAGAAATAATAACTTTAATAAAAATGAAATTAAAAAATGAAATTTAAAAATAATAATTTTATTGACAAATTATTTTTATGGCGATGCTGCGATTTCACTGGTATTATTTTGACACTGAATTATAGTTCAATTTATTTGATTAGGAAAACCATTTTCATAATCTGCAAGATTCATTGTATTAACAAGAACACTGGCAAAATAAACATATTTTATTTTTTAATGACATACCTTTTAATTAAAAAGAATATTGTATACTTTTTAATTAAATGTTATATAATTAAAAACATATTGATTTCATTATACATATAGGATATTATTGAATGGGAAAATTTATATAATCAAATCTGCCAACAAATAATACACTTTTCAACTGAATGAATCTTACGAAATGCAAATAAATATTTTAATTGAAAGTTTAAATGATCATATTTAACGGATATTATTGAAAATGAAAATAAACCCAATTCATTTAATTAAAATCTCATCATGCGATTGGAAATGTAATTAAACCGAAATAAATAAAGAACCACTCGGGAATTCAATAAAATTCAAATGCATGGAATTTAAATGCATCCCTATACGTGTCTCGAACTTTAGGGTTGAAAATCTTTTTGCCGTTTAGCCAGTCTCTGTGTTATCAAACAGTCCGAATCGTCTCGTATATTTATACATGCGGATATAAGGTATTATATTACACACGGTGGTCGTGTAGAGTGGCTAAAGGGGGTTGCGGAAAAGGACGAGAGACACAGTGCCAGTAATAAAGAGCTTCATAATTTAAAGTGACCTGTCGAGATAGGACTTATAAATTGTTTCGGTTGGCAGGGTGGTCAGCATTATCGCGTCATCGAGATTACGAATGTTTTCCCTCTTCCTTCCTCCCTTTTTCCATATCCTCCGAGTTTAACTCTCAGCTCTCCGAGTACGTGTTAAATAAAAGGGCTCGGAGCCCTTATCCCTCGAGGCAACGAATTTTCTTTTTTACGCCCTTTTATTCCTCAGCAATGAATATAAATATATCATCGCTGCTCTCAGGAGAGAAAAGTCTACGTATCAATGTTCCATCTCACGTTGCGCCGCTGCATATACGAGGGTAAGGTCGGAGCTATAATATCTCATCCCGCGAATAATACTCGTCGATATACGCACCGAGTCACACGCAGCTCGAAATCTTCGAATCTTTATTGTTTTTGGCATTGCCAGGGATCATCCTGCGAGCGTGAGTCGTATTCGAAATGAAGAAACCCTTTGGTCCTTGGGTTCATGGCTTTTTACCCCGTCATCCCCTTTTCAACTTTCCCTATTTTCTTTCGCACGATTCTTCTCCCCACTCACCCTGCTGGATAAAGTTATTGCGTTTTTTCCCCCAGAATGACGAAATTCCACCACGTGCTAGTCATTTTTCAAAAATTACGTATTATCCCTCTTTTCCTCGTTTTCGTACAGAAGCAATTGACGATCAAACTCTAACCAGTACATTTATTTAAATATTTATTCATTTTTTATATTAAAATATTTATTCATTAAATATTGTTAATATTTTTTATAATATTTTTATAATTTAATAGAATTTTTTTTTTCAATTGAATGTAATATTTTTAATAATTTAAATATTTATTCATTTTTTATGACAATCACCATACGACGAGACACTAAAAATACCTCGATACTTGTAAAAACGCACAAGAAGTGCATTTATGTTTCTTGAACAGTTAAATTACGTCACGGAGCAGGGGAATTTTTTATGTACCTAAATGGGAGTTTTCTTGACATGCAGTCGAGTTACGTAGTTCCTGATACTTTTTAAGAATAGTTCTGCCGATTCAGCCAAAAGAAACGTGATTGAAAGATGATCTGCTCATTTCCGGTAGCAGATCGTTTCTCAGCATAGCAAGATTAGGTACCTTTTTTTTAAAAGAAGCAAAAGAAGAACGTTGCTTTTTTCAAATGCCTTATCACTGAAAGGTACAAGGCAAGGTAGGTAAAATTGCGATTTTTCAAAATTAAGCACTTCATTGTCTATGCGTTTGAGAAGGCTTTTTCAAAATTACCTACCCTACTGCGTACACAAAAAATTATACAAAATCGAAAACAAAAAACGATAATGAAGCAGGCTTCATTCGCTTCGAAACTTCGTTTGGTAAATTAGTTAATTCGTTTGGTAGTTCGTAATTTGGTAATCTATCAAAAGTTCGTTTGGTAGATTGGTTGAACTTTTTTTTTGTCGAGATTTACAGTTTTTTGTCCGGATAGGAAACTTATATGGTGTCTAGTACTTTTGAGCAAAACTGTACCATATATATATATATATATATATACAGAGGTGACAGGATTGATTGTAACCATCATGAGAAAAATCAGAAAAAAAATCTATCCCATGCAGTTTGAAAATTATGGGCATTTAAGAAAAACTTTGAAATTTCGTCTAACTGTAACCATTTTTCGGTGATTGTGGTTCATTTTTATTATTTTTGTTCATTGAAACTTTGGAACCGTAACCCCAAATAACATTTCTAGAACCACAGTCAAAATTTTGGAAATAAAAACTTCATAGTTTAACAAATAGTCTCAATTGTAGAAAACTTGGTGCAATTGTGTCATTATTTTTTACTGTGGTTCTAGAAATGTTATTTAGTGTTACGGTTCCAAAGTTTAAATGAACAAAAATAATAAAAATTAACCACAATAACCGAAAAATGGTTACAGTTTGATTAAATTTCTAGGTTTTTCTTAATCCCTATAATTTTCAAACTGCATGGGATAGATTTTTTCTGATTTTTCTCATGATGGTTACAATCAATCCTGTCACCCCGTTTCGGCTTAACGTTGAGTTCTGGGACACCCTGTATACATACATATGTCTACCTATAGAATATAGACTGCGAAAGATATGGGATGGTACGATCGGGTAAATGGGGGAAGACGGTAGAAGATGCGATTAAACTGCTCGACAAATATGTACCATCTGGTAGATGACTCTGTCTCTTCCCAGCAAATCCATATCCCACGAGCGATCCGGATGTTCCACTTTGGAACGCTGTTGCACCTACGTAAGCTCATACATATGTACGTCCATTTACACCCGCAACTGAGACACCCAAGAGTGCACACTTTCATAAGCACGCGTGTGCGTTTGTAATCCTCATCCTAGGATAGCATACTAGAGGGAATTCGTCCAACAGAATTTCGAGGCGAATCTTTAGATCGAGCGTTGAATCACTTCGTCGTGTGATAATTTTTTCCGATTCTAAAAAAACATACTAATTTTATGAAGACAGATTTTTAAAGTGGAACAAAAAATTAAAAAAAAATGAGTAAATTATATCAATCTCGGTCGCCATCATCGAGCCAATCATTCTTCCGGACATCTCGTGGACGATATTTCTATATGAGTATAAATATTGCAGCTGCGATGTGGAAGTAAAAAAAATCATGAAATTCCATTGCTAAGAGACGTTATGAAAGCGTCTACAACAAGAATAATTTTGAAATATTGTTCTTTTATTTATTGTTGAATATTTACGAAGGGTTCAAAGTGATTACTGGAGTGATAAAATAAACAATTTTTATTGTTGCTTTTATTATTTTTATTATTATTGTTTTCGATGTTTTTTGGGTCACTATTTTCGGTGATGCAATATGTATAATATGATGTGATGATGATGATGATGATGATGATGATGATGATAAAAAGTTGTAGTAATCGTAATAAAAGTGATAATTAATTAATATTAACAATAATAGCGACAACAATAGTAAACAATGACAACTATAATTGTAACATAAACAATAACAATAAAAACAGCAACAATAATAATAGCAGTGGTGGCAACAACAATAATGACCATAGCTATAACGACAATAATATCAATAATAACAGTAATAACTTAATTTACAAAAAAAAGTAATTTTATATCAGAAATATGTTATCGAATGTCCACGAAACCTTGAAATTAAGAAATAAACTGCATCGCAAAAACCTGACGGGTTGGATATATCCTGCTCCCAATGCTGTCACAATATGACAGATATCTAAATATCACAAATATTTTTATGTGATTTTTCGTAACAATGTTATATTTTTTTTTTTTACATAAAATCACGATATTTCTCTGGTATATTCGCAGACACGTACGTGGACCACGGTTTTGCCAACGTGAGGTCCTTTTATTTCATCGTCGTCTCTTATGTTTTATCGAGTAGCTTTTTTTACACTGGCGGTGTCTTTTATGCTTTTTCTCTCCGTTTTTCAAGAACCTTGGAGGCTAGCATGGACAACGTTTGGATGGTCGATGAAAATCCTTTTCCTCTCTCACTGGTTACTTTTCATCCTCTTTATGCTGTACCCAGGTCCTCGGTTATCGAAGGTCATTTCCATTCGCCCATGTGTTTTTTACCACTTTGCCTTTTTCTTTCACAGCGATCGATCTCCGACCTGAAATGATTATTATTATAAGCATTGATGCGAAGAAAAGTGAGATCGAAAAGAGAGAAGGGTATTTGCATCTCTGTTAGTTAGTTGGTAACAGTTATGAGAGAACCAACAGCAACTAACCTGATTGGATGAAAATGAAATAAAAAATATTTCTGAAAGCCTCACTATTTCTTCTAAAGCCCCGATCTTCTCTTCCTCTTAAAAAAGTACCAAAAAAAGACCCAGAAAAAAACTAAAACAAAACCATTTTTCTTGAATAAAAATGGAACCATAAAATGGTCGATTGATTATAAAATCAATGGAGAACCAACAGCAACTGACCTGATTAGATGGAAATAAAATTAAAAATATTTCTGGAAGCCTCACTATTTCTTCTAAAGCCCCACTCTTCTCTTTCTCTCAAAAAAGTACCAACAAAGACCAAAAAAAAACTAAAACTAAACCATTTTTCTCGAATAAAAAATGGAACCATAAAATGGTCCATTGATTATAAAATCGGTCGAGAATGTTTTTCGAGGAAGCTTCTATCACGATAGATTTTGTCAAAAGGTCTCAGCAAAGGATAGGTCTACGAACGTCGTAGAGTGTTACTTTCAACTTTCTTTTTCAATATTTCCTCAATTTCTGGCTTCACCAGACAAGATCGAGTCCATTTTCACATTGGTGAGAAACGATTCCAGCATGTGCTCCATATCCAATCAATATACAAGCTCTTCCCAAGGTGGAAAAGTTTTTAAGGATACCGGATATGAAAAGCTGCGAGGATGTTGCTTACCTAGCTTACCCTTTTTCTCCCTTTTTCCTTTCATTCTTTCGTTCTCCTCTGTTCTCTTTTTCTCCATTGAAAGCTTTTTTTCGGATTCGTCCTTGACAGATCGACTTATCTCGTAGCTTTCACATGGAAGAGAGAGAGAGAGAGAGAAAGATTTAGAAAAAGAGAGACAGAGTATCCGAACAAAGTCTCGCAGTTGCTGGAATACAAACTGGAGCTTTGCTGACTCATACGTGTCTATCGTCTTTACATACGTGTACGATTCTTTGAGAATCCAAAAAGGGCCTAGTGGCAATCGTCTTATCCACCAGTCAGGCCTTTTGGGTTGAAATTCGCTTCAGGATGGAGTAAAACGAGAAAAGACTGCCGGAATAAGAAACGTCACTGAGGTGTTGAGTGGGTACAAATAAGGCAACGTTACGAGGCTTTTTGGCCTCGGCACGACTAAGCACGAGAAAGCCCTTTCTCTTCGTGTTCAGGTGTATGAGTTCGAGAATGATTCTACCTTTCTGCAAAGCCAATGCCAGAAACTGAAAAGACTCAAACCGAATGTTGTATAAGCGAATGGAACGGTATACAGGGTGTCCCAGCTAAGAACATCATCCTCGAAATGGGAGGTAGGGGGTGAAATTCTAAGACGATTGATATAAGCATGTATGGGTCCCAGATCAACCCTTGAATTATTATTAATTTTTTACGGTAGCCA
>JAPYZJ010004161.1:0-26239 GCA_030522765.1 Ophioninae sp. B BG-2022a | reverse complement strand
GATGGTCCAACTTTGAAATTCTGCCAAAAATCGAAAAATCATCGGATTTCAATTATTAAAAAAGCATTTTGAAGAGAAAATCATAACGAAGAGATTGAGTACAAAGTGGAGTGCCAAATCCTAAAGGAAAAAAAAGTTATCGACGATTTAGTGAAAAAACTTTTTATCCCCAAAAATCCCCAAAAATTATGAATTTTTAATATTTTTTTATAGGTCCATTTCGATGTAATTTGATCCCCTGAGCACGAATCTGCCATTCGTTTCCCCCAAAACCCAAAATTTCCATGAAAAAATCGCAAAAAACTTCTAAAAGCACGATTTTCTTTGCTTTGTATAGTGATTTTTCACAAAAATTCGTTGATATTCGTAATCAGCTGAAAATGTTCGTTTGGACAGGACATTAAAATTGTACAAAACGGTTGATTAGCTAGTTAATTACGAGTCGAGAATTAACGAAGATTTTTCATAAACCAACTGGAAAAAAGTGGGGAAAGTAAAAACCGTTTTGAAATCGTTTTTTTTAGCAGATCGTATCCATCGTTCCGTTCGGTTGATCTTATTTTAGTAGCGGAGCCAAAGTTGCGTTTCGAGATACTCAACCTGCGAATACTCTTGTCTGCGGCTGTCACTTAGTTGATGGAAGAGGAGTGGGGAGGGGGGGGGGGGGGGGGGGGGGGGGGGGGGGGGGGGGGGGGAGGAAAGATGAGAAGAGAAAATCCGGGTTGAAGGAGTCGAGAATCCACAGCTCCGGCGGATCATCTATCACGCCAAAATTAATCAACGCCACCGCATCAAAGGTCGGTAAAACACGATCCCCCAGAGTTTGTTTATCGTCGGTCCAGCCAAGAATCCAGCGAGTTTACCGACGTCCAAATCCGAGACAATCGTCTCTCTTCGACTTTCGTTTACCGTACTGAACCCTGATCATTTATACAAGTCTCCGGGAATTTCGCGGTGTTTTAAGGGGCTCGAATGTAACTACCCGAAAATCAGGGTTTTTTGAGATCATTCGTGTTGAAAGTATAGATCAAGGAATCGGATAATCGTTTGCACAATTTTGTATATTTTATTTTTATCTATTAATGAAATTGTTAATTATTATAAGAGTATAATAATGATTTTTAATATTGCTGGAATTTTCGAAAAATGTTTATTTTTATTATTGATTTAGTTGTAATTATAGTTAGCCAAGTTAGAATATTAATATTATAGGTATTATAGTAATATTGACATTTCGTGATATTACGAGAATTAAAAAAAATGTTTCTTATAATGTTTATAATATTAATTGTATTATAAATATATGTTGAAAATTTGGACATTTTTAAAAATTTTATAATATTGCTAATATTTAAAAATACTATTAACTATAATTATTAGAGTAATAATTATCAATAATTATCAACATAACTGGAGCATACATTTTATAAAATTAACGTGTAATCAGGCATAATTTCTGATGCTAAAAATACAGACTTTTATTGTGGAGGAAAAGATGCGATTGCTTTGAAAAAATGTTGGGGTTTCTCGTCTTCCAATTATACGAAACTCGGAAAATCTTACAATTAGGCGGCTCGAGGCGAAAAGTCGTTGAGTGGAAAAAAAAGAAAATGTAAATAAGTATTTCCGGGGAGATACGGTGCAACGAACGATCCGAGCCTCTGTGGTCGGTTGTATAAACAAGTGCCGTGGACAGCCGGTTAGTTTATACCTTGTCTCGTAGATGTTAGCTAAATATCTCGCGTTTCGGGCTCTTTTGAAGGTGTCGTTGACTGCTCCCCCTCTCATGATATTTGACTCCTCCAAATATTCATCCCTCTTCAAATATACTTGTCAGATACCAGATTCAGTATACCAGCCCGTTCATCTATCCAATTATCAATTTCGATTTAAAAGTTCTGCTGGATTGCACCAGGACTTGATCCTAGTTCATTATAAGTTCTGTAGGATTTCATTCAAATTGGGTAGAAGTTCTGCCAGGATCCATTAAGTTCGTTAAAAGTTCTGGAGGATTCCATCAAGATTGGATAAGAGTTCGTTGAAAGTTCTCAAGAATTCCACCAGAACTGGATCCTAGTTCATTAGAAGTTCTGGAGGATTCCATTAAGATTGGATAAAAGTTCGTTGAAAGTTCTGAAGAATTCCACCAGAGCTGGATCCTAGTTCATTAGAAGTTCTGCATGATTCCTTTCTAATTGGGTAGAAGTTCTGCCAGGATCCATTAAGTTCGTTCAAAGTTCTGGAGGATTCCATCAAGATTGGATAAGAGTTCGTTGAAAGTTCTGAAGAATTCCACCAGAACTGGATCCTAATTTATTAGAAGTTCTGTAGGATTCCATTCTAATTGGGTAGAAGTTCTGCCAGGATCTATTAAGTTCGTTCAAAGTTCTGGAGGATTCCATCAAGATTGGATAAACGTTCGTTGAAAGTTCTGATAAATTCCACTAGAACTGGATCCTAGTTTATTAGAAGTTCTGCCTGATTCCATTCTAATTGGGTAGAAGTTCTGCTGGAATCCATTACGTTCGTTAAAAGTTCTGGAGGATTCCATCAAGATTGGATAAAAGTTCGTTGAAAGTTCTAATGAATTCCACCATAACTGAATCCTAGTTTATCGGAAATTCTGCTGGATTCCACCAGGACTAGATCCTAGTTTATTAGAACTTCTGCAGGATTCCATTCTGATTGGGTAAAAGTTCTGCCATGATCCAGGTGGCTTTAAGTGTCACAAAAAATGTCTGTATTTAACGAGTTTTTATTCCTAACGTAAAAAGTTTGATGACGCGAATGATGAAAAAAAAGAGGTTTACTGCAGGTGTGAAAAATGAGGATTCGATGCCGGATGTTGGAAGTTCTGGTAGATTGGATCGGACAATGAAACCGGAGTGATGGATCAGTCAGAAATGACCGGTAGGAAGAAGTTAAGAGTGCGACACTCGGAGAAAAGATTCAGCGAACACGGGCCGAGATGAGAAAAGAAGTAGACGACCTACAAGAGCGGAAAGAAAGAGGCGTGAATGGCTCGATGATTGAATAAAGCGGATGGAAACGGACCACTTTTTTTTTTCGTCAAAGCTTTCGGCAATCTTGGAACTTTGTGGGCACCTTTTCTCAGGAGATTGCGGTGTGGACGACGCGTACGTTTTATTGGGTGTTCCGGTCACCGCAGCATCGTCTGTATTCTCAAAAACGCTGCTGCACAACCAACAATTGGTACATCTTCAAAATAGTGGTATTGATGGAAGGTGGTAAAGGCTCATCGGAATCAAATACGATTTACACCCATAGCTGACTCAAGTTTATTGTTAGCTATAGTTTTTGCTATTTCAGTCTAGTTATTTATTATCTTTTTTTGTTGATTTTACTAGTTGTTTGTTAATTGTTTTTTTTTGTTGATTTTACTAGTTATTTGTTAATTGTATTTTGTTGATTTTACTAGTTATTTGTTAATTGTATTTTGTTGATTTTACTAGTTATTTGTTAATTGTTTTTTTGTTGATTTTACTCGTTATTTGTTAATTGTTTTTTTGTTGATTTTACTAGTTATTAACTATCTGTTTTTTTAATTTTACTAGTTATTAATTATCTGTTTTTTTCCTTATAATAATAATACAGTTTTATTTGCATAGCTTAAGCTACAAGTTTTTTCCAAATCTTTTTTTCTTACAATTATTCCTTATCTCTCACTTAAAAATATTTTTTTTGTTTACTTTACTGGTTATTCATTATCTGGGTTTTTGGTTAATTTTTTTAGTTATTTAAACTAAATTAGTTTAAATAATTAAATTAGTTTAAATGAACTAAATGAGTTTAAATAAACTAGTTATTTAAACTAAACTATCTGGGTTTTTTTTTTGTTTTTTTTTTACAGTTCGTTAAACTTTAATCTAATCCAAAGTCATTTTCCTGTCTTTGATATCAGCATCTTTTGAACGTATCGATTATTTTTTCTCCATTTTCCATTTTTGTCGATTTTCATAGATTTTTTAGATTTTCCCAAACTAATCAATGAAAAGGGCGGTATCATGATCGCGGGTCGAAGCTACGCGACGCTGCCGTCTCATGTTCGTAATATTCCGGATTAACCATGTAATCCAATAGGAGTGGGCAAGAAGAAAGAAAAAAAGGCAAAAGACGAGACGTGAACGGATCACGTTGAAAAAGCAAAGGCCGCCATTGAGCTTCGTCTGCTTAACTTCATTCTCGTAGCTGATGAGCGCACAATGGTCTGCTTTGTTTAGCTTCCTTGATGCGTCATTCTTTTTCTTCAAAACTTCTAGATTTCGAGAGACGACAATTTTAGATTATTTTTTCCGCTTTGTTTGGGTTTGTTTGAGTTTTCGATCGATAATGAATTTTTTTAATCGATCCCATTTCGTCGTCCCAAAAATTTCTAGATTTCGACAGACGACAATTTTAGATTATTCATTTCCGCTTTGTTTGGGTTTGTTTGGGTTTTCGATGGATAATTAATTTTTATAATCGATTAAATTTTGTCGTCCCAAAATTTCTAGATTTCGAGAGACGACAATTTTAGATTATTTATTTCCGCTTTGTTTGGGTTTGTTTGAGTTTTCGATCGATAATTAATTTTTATAATCGATTAAATTTTGTTATCCCTAAATTTATAGATTTCGACAGACGACAATTTTAGATTATTTATTTCCGCTTTGTTTGGGTTTTCGATGGATAATTAATTTTTATAATCGATTAAATTTTGTCGTCCCAAAATTTCTAGATTTCGAGAGACGACAATTTTAGATTATTAATTTCCGCTTTGTTTGGGTTTTCGATCGATAATCAATTTTTATAATCGATCACCAATTTTTTTGTCCCAATTTGAAAGAAAACTTTGGTCGGTTGTTTATTCGTTTTAAGAAAATTTATTTTGCTCTTTTCCACCAAATATACGTTGCACTCTGTTTCGTTGAGTGCATTTCCGCAAGTCACGTGACCAGCAGGACAGCATCAGGGCGCAAGAAACGGCGTGACGAACGAATGGATCCTTTATTTAGGGTCGGATATATACGTGTACCCATAATCGATGGGACTGACTGTCGAATCGATTATTCCTCGTTTATCCGTTTGCAAAAGTTGACAGAAATGGTCTTCACACCCCTATGAGAAAACGACCATCAATGGAGGATGACACGGATATACTTCTTTTTCTCCTACGACGAAAACCCAATACGAGATAAATAGAATACTTTGGGGTCTGAAAAAGGGGGAATAAAACCGAGCAAACATCCCTCAACAACAAGCCCTTGAAAGCTTTTCACAATAGGACGTCGTTGAAAAACCAAAAATTTTGAAAAACTATGTCGATATTGCTAACTTTGAAATGCAACGAAAATATATATTTTTCCTAGGAAGGAAACTTTAATTATTTTTTGTTAGATCAATATGTAAAATCGTGAAAAAAGATTTCCATTTTTTGGCAACGAAAATTAAATTCCTTTCGATTATTTGTTTTTTTGTAATATTTTACTAAGATTTGGCAGTTCTGGTTTTTTTATGTGTAGATTTTATGACAGTTTTTTGCTTAAAGACTTGATGAAAAAAATCGACCAAATTTCAAGCTCATTTTTTTTAAATTAAACTAGGTTTTGACATAAGTTTGACAGATGTTCTCAAAAATTCCTCCATCACTCGAGACCGACAAAATTTTCGAAAAATCGCGAGTAAATATTCCACTAAGATTTGGTAATTTTGTTTTTTTTTAAATTTGTATCGTCGATGGCAGTTTTAAGTTTCAAAATCTGATATAAAACATCGAAAAAAATTAAACAGCTTTTTTTTAAACTTCACTAGGTTTTGACACAAGTTTGACGTATGTTTTCCAGAATTCCTTCATCATTCAAGACCGAAAAAATTTTCGAAAAATCGCGAGTAAATATTCCACTGAGATTTAGTAATTTTGCTTTTTTTTAAATTTGTATCTTTGACAGGAGTTTTTAGTTTCAAAATCTGATATAAAACATCGAAAAATCTTAACCAGCTTTTTTTAAAATTCCACTAGGTTTTGACACAAGTTTGCCGGATGTTTTCCAGAATTCCTCCATCATTCAAGACCGAAAAAATTTTCGAAAAATCGCGAGTAAATATTCCACTGAGATTTAGTAATTTTGCTTTTTTTTAAATTTGTATCTTCGACAGGAGTTTTTTGTTTCAAAATCTGATATAAAACATTGAAAAATCTTAACCAGCTTTTTTTAAAATTCCACTAGGTTTTGACACAAGTTTGACAGATGTTCTCCAGAATTCCTCTAAAATTGAAAACCGATAAAATTATCGAAAAACTCGAGTAATCAAAAAAATGATTCGCCTGTTTTTTTGTTGTTTGAAATCGAGATAGTGCAGATAGGTCATTGGCCCAGATAACCGTTAAAGCCCTTATTACGACCGTTTCAATAAGATCGAGGAGTGAAGAGGTAATGGGCAACTTCCTTCCATTGGCTCAATAGAAAACGCGATTTCCATTGATTGATAAACAAGAGAGTGATATTCGTTTGACTTGGAAGAGATCGGTATGGGGGGATGCGAAAAAAGGAGTAAGGAAAATAAGTGTCTCTCTTTGGGTCCTCTGGTATTCCTCGTCATCAAGAGATCCACACGCTTATCGTTGATGGATTGGACGAGCTCGATCATCGAGGTACAAAGCTTTCGAGTTACGACTCGTTGATACAGAATTAGAGAGCATAAAGCGCTTTTAAATCTAATGTAACCCATACACTCGTAAAGCCGAATTGTACCATTCATGGGACGCGAAGAAACACATCATATTTTTATCGTTCATTGACAAAAGACTTATCATGGAATGTCGTCCGACCGACTCATTCAATTCGCTCAACGTCCGGCAACTTCTTCATTTCAGACCGGCTAATCGCTCGCTACCCTGATACCTCTTCACACTCGAATAACATCAACCTCTGGTCACTTCAAACCTCAAATAACTATTTTCGCACGCGGACTCTCCGTGCGCCCTCCTTTTTTCGTTTTTCTCATCATTTTATAAAATAATGTCTTTTTGGAATCATTTTTTAAAAATAATGTCTTTTTGGAATCATTTTTTTAAATAATGTCTTTTTGAAATAATTTTTTTAAAATAATGTCTTTTTGGAATCATTTTTTTAAATAATGTCTTTTTGGAATCATTTTTTTAAATAATGTCTTTTCGGAATCATTTTTTTAAATAGGTAATGTCTTGTTGGAATCATTTTTTTAAATGATGTTTTTTTAATTATTTTTCTAATAATTTTCTTTTATAATTTAAAAAATCCCTTTTTTAATAATGTATTTTTTAAATCATTAAAAAAAAATTTTTTTCAATGGTCTTCGATCATCTTTTGTTTGTTCAAACATTCAAATGCCATTTTCCAAATATAAACAATTGGTTATAGACAAACTACTCAAATTTCCAAAACTCGATTAACAATGCAATAGAATGAAATCAAAATCAAAATAATTGAGAATTCTGTTGTTGCTGCACTAAGGAAGCTCTGAAATTTCGTTATTTTTTTTCTCGTTGTTTCCCATCATCAATTAGGTGATTATTGGGACACTATGCTGAATTATTCATTTTTAAAACAATCAAATAAAATAAAAGGAATTTTTAAAAACACAAAAACAGGACAAAAATAAAATGAAGCAAACTAAAATAAAAAAAAAAATAATTTTAAAAAGAAATACGATATAATTAAAAGTAGAAAAAAAACATAAAATAAAATAAAATAAAATAAAACGAAACAAAACAAAGCAAAATAAAATAAAACCAAATAAAACAAAGCAAAATAAAATACAAACAAAACAAAAACAAGTAAAAATTGTTTGTTTGGGTTTGTATGAAAATTGTTTTCTATTAGATATAGACTTAGAGCCATTTAAAAAAAATCAGAATTTTGCGACAAACGTAAAATTTAGCTACGATCGAATCGCTGGAGTCTCGATGGCTCGTCGACGACGAATAAATCTTCGAAAGGACTTTGGGGCCACATCTGATGTCAGAACTTTCAACCAAACGCGGATACGAGTGCTCTTCTAAATTTTTTACTGAATCCATGGGGTTATATGGTGGCCCGTGAGTGACCAAAACGTCCGAGAGTACGAGAAACCGTAGAAGTATAATAAATAATGGCGGCGGCTGCTGATGGCGACCGCAATAGAATCGCAGAGTTTTTACGGCGTTACCTGAAACTCTGAGAGACGAAGCTGCGGATTCCTTCCCCACGAATACCAAACTGATGAGAAACCAGACATCAACCAACAACTATAAATATAAAGGGCATCCCTCATCGCAACGATACAAGACGACTCTCACTTTTATGATTTTTTACTGCCATCTTTGATGGTTAAAGCCGTTGCCACCCCTTAACGTTTGGGTTAAGGGATTGTTGACACGCATGGCGTAACCGTCCACCATTGAAAAGTGTGGTTTTTCAGCGATCTGTTTTTTTTTTTTTCGTTTTTTTTTTACTATTTTTTTTTTCTTCACAGTTTCGACACTTTCGAGTTTTGGGTTTTCGAAGGATAAAGTGCGTTACAAAAAAATTATTGTAGTATTTATAAAAACTGAATTGGAAAATTTTTTGTCGTGGAAATAATTTTTTTTTTTCTTCGATAATGGATCAGTAAAAATTTCGACAGGTTTTGTAAATCTGTATATTTTTTTTTGGGCTTTTGGATTTTTTAAATTTATTCGTTGTTAAAGAAAAACATTTTTTTGCTTACGGTAATTATTGTTTTTTTTTTATAATTCATTGATTTTGGAAAAAAACGGTTCGATGGAAATTATTCTTTTTTACAAGTCACCTAGTTGAGGAAATTTTTTATATGGACTATCGATCCTTACATTTTTTTTTCTGATAAAAAAAATTGTTTTTCTCAATAAACATTTTTTGTATCATTTTTTACGTGACAGGAATTTCTCAATCAAACGTATATTTCCCAGGTGAAACATTTTTTAACTGTCAATAAAAAAAAAAAAAACAAAAAATTGAAATGAAAAGTTATTACAAAAATAATAATTTTTCTTATCAGTTGTCTGAGTGGAATTGTATTTTTTGTTGATTTGATCAATTTGTGTTTTTTTTATTGGAGGCATTCTAAAATCGGATCCCGGAAGCTAGAGATACTCGGTCGATCCCCAGCAAGGTTTCTTCTTTCCAAGAGTCTTTTCCTCCGGGTTGTCCATAATTGGCATAAGGTTACAAGTTGTTGAGTGCAAGTATAAAAAAAAAAAGGGCATACCTTCGAAAAGATGGAAAAGAGTCGTATTGGCGAAACCGAATACTCGGATAGCCGATCTCTCGGGACACATACGTATCAATATTTATAGCACCCCCTTAATTCGAATTCGTAGGCCTGGAAAGATCGTGTATTTGAAATTGGAGAAATGGACACTTGAGATTCGCAAACGACATTGGAGACCCATAAAATTTGTCAAGTTTTAAACGAGAGGATAAAAAAATTCTGTTGTTTATTGATACTCTTGTCACAATATGGTTGAAAACTTCAAACATACCGACTGATGATAAATATCAGTAATTAATTAATTTTCAATTATTCGTTTTAAACGACTCATAAATAATTGAATTCTAATTTATTTTAATGAATTTTTAATAACCAATAATCAAGTCTTTTAAATTATGATTTCTTGATAACTAGTTAAGTGAAAATTGTTGGTATAACTATAAATATAATTAATAATAATTGCAATTCGATTAGACGTCGATTATTCAAAATTTGTTATTAATTAACGAATTATTAACAAATAAATGATTAACTTGATTGATATTTTATTAAGTTGATAAACATTAAAACTAAATTTCCTTGATAATTTCAAATTAAATGAGTTTGTTTGGGTTTCTAACAACTTATTCAAAATTAATTGTTATCTTGTCTAAAATTCAATGAATCAAATAATAAACAAATAAAAATTCGTTAATAAATCCATTGCAACGACAACCGACTAATAAATAAATAATTCATTAAAAACACATATTAAACAACGAATTTCTCATTAAATCAACCATAAAAAATTAACTAAATTACAACGAATACTAATTTTCAAAGACCAAACCTTTCAAATTATTATTATTATTATCCATAATTCATATATTTGTTCTCAACCTTTCTAATATCGATACCTGCTTGTTAATCCACGAAAAAAAATTCATTTATTGTTCGTCGAACATCGAATCGAATCGACGGTGAAAAAATTTGGGTAAAATTTTAATTTTAATTCCCAAATTCGAAATACTTAAAAAAGTCACCCCCCCCCCCCACCACCCCTCCCCCCATTCATCAAAATATTTCAATGATCTCTGTATCGATATAATTGTAAGGTACAGGTATAGTTGTGGAAAAAAAAAGTGGACAAAGCCATCAATGTGTATCCAGGGTCGATGGGTGACCGTTCATTGTCGCCGGATCGGAGACTCGTTTCTATTATTCGATTTGACTCGGAGGTACGGATGAGCCAGGAGATCGTGGGATTAAGCCTTTCGTAGTCGCGTCAAAGAGGTTTATCCCTAGAAAAATCGGGGTCACTCTTGAGACGATCTCAACGAAAAAAAAAAAAAAAAAAAAAAAAAAAAAAATCCCCCATACCGTTTTGGTTCGAAGCTGACAAACAGGATCGAGGCAAACTCCAAATCCATTATGAGCTCGGTCTCATAGACAAGTCCCAAGTCTCTCGTTGAAAAGTACACAAAAGTTTTCTAATTCCAACAAAAGTTTAAAACGCCCAGTGTTTAGTTCTCGACCCGGACAACAGACCACCCCCGATGTATTCATCCACCTTCGACGCTTCTTATTGTGTCTTCATTATTTTTTTTATTTTACACCAATCCCTCTCTCCCCCATTTTTCTCCATTCTGACAAATCCTGCAGATTTGTATTTCCAACCTGGGATTATCGAGAAACCATTGCCACCACTGACCAGTCTTTATCCTTGGAATTCGTTCGAATAAAATTTGAACTCGATTCGGTAAACGCTGGACAAGCTGGAAATGGAAATTAGAAATTGTCGAAATTTTCTAAAAAAAATGAATTTTTTTATTCGTTTTCTCAAAAATGATGCACTTTTTTTGGGAAACGACAGCATATTGGGTTTTTTGCCCTTTTTTCTAAAAATGATGCACTTTTTTGGGAAACGAAAGCATATTGTTTTTTTAAAAATGATTTTTTAATGTTTTTTTTGGATTGAGGTCATAAAGCGAATATTAAAAGTGCTTCGAGGATTAGGAAAATAAATATTCATGAATAAATATATATTTCACGTGAAGAAATAAAAAATTACCTTTTTTTCTGAAATATTTTCGTATATGAAAATTTCATAAAATGGACGTTTCTTTATATCATTAAATAAGCTAATTGATTAATTAGCCTGTCATTACCCCCCTTTTATAACTTTTTGTTGCTAATACTATTAAATTAAATTATATATAAACTAGCTAGCAATTGTAATTAAATCAATTATCAGTTATTCAAAATTCGTTATTATCGAAATAAAAAAACAAACGAGTTATTTAAAATGAGTCTTGACTAATAAATTCAATAAAACAAATAATAAATTTAATAAAAATCAAATTTTGTTGGAATTTTTTTCAATTCAACAAATTTATTGAATTGACTGAATATTGAATTCAACAATTTGTTGAATTGAATTTTTTGAATTCAACAAATAAAATTCAATAAAACAAATAATAAATAAACCTAAATTGGTAAATAAATCATTTTCAACAAGTAATCGTTACAATTCAATAATAATTCGTGAAAACACACACGTATGATTAAATAATTAATCACTCTTATAATTACATTATAAAAATTAGTACAATGGACTACAATCTCACTGATTCGAAATTTCAAGAATAATCAAGTTCTATTTTTTCTTGAATTTTTTTTTTGTTTCGTGCAAAGGGCGAAATGAACCTTAGGATATAATCGAAGATTCTGGATTCTGGATGGGACAGATGTCGGAATATTTATTTGATTCGAAGCTGTCACAGGCAACCAGGAAAGCTAGTTTCTAATGAAAATGTTTACTTTTGCCTACCGGGGCTTACGTTTTTCGTGTTTATAATACGCGGAATGGAAAGTCCGGTGCGGAGGAAGTTTGCACCTGGCTCGCATCTGTGTGACCAAAAATGAGGCGAGCGGGTAGAAATTCGTGATTTCGGTACGTGTGAAACGTGTCTGGTGTGTTAAAGTAAGATCCTGGGTGTCGTGACGATCGAGGGATGTTACAAGCCCGGAGATTTCGACAGATTAGCCGCTTACGTCGCTAACCTGCTTAACTTTTTAAGTTTTCGAAATCGCATTGGAAATCTCCTCTGAAATCTCTATTTCGACGGTGCTTTGACGTGGTCAGTTCTTTCGACCGTCAGACTTCGAGGATGATTCGCGCACTTTTCAATTCTCACGAAACGCTTGACTTCTTTCCTCCGGATCAAGAAACCGTCCAAAACCAAAAAAAAAAGAAAAAGAAAAAAAAGATTTTTTTAGGCGATTTTCGGTTGGATGCTGAGCTGAATCCTGGTGGGTTCAAAATGTCGATTCGGTAAAGGCTTACGCAGCCAAAAGTTTCTGACTTTCGAAAGTCCAAATCGCTCTTTATTCGTGAAACTCTGAACACTTACGCGTCAATGATTCTCAAAAAGCGAAGTCAAAGTTGGCCAAAGCCAGCTTTTCGGTCTCCCAAATCCGGTTTTGGAGATCCATTCGAATACGTACGAATTCTTAGTTTTTCGAACTTTGTTTACTTTTTTTTTTTTTTTTTTTTTTTTTGGAAAATCGAGAGTGAAACTTTAAAAAATAAGAAGGCTCAAAATTCCGAATTTGAATAGAGCGAATCTACAAATTTTGGAAAGGTTTACGAAATTCGTTTGGGTTTGTTTGGGTTCGTTAGTTTGGATTTAAAACCTTTGTTTTTAATCAAACTCATACAAACTCAAACATTTACGAAATTTGTAGTTTAGGTGTAGGTATTTAAATTCAGAATTTTGAGCCTTTTGGTCATTCGAAGTTCGGGTTTCCTAACCGATTCCGAAATGAGGATACAAATGGAACAACTGGCTTTGAAATGATTTCTTTTTGAAATGATTTTGGAATAATTTTTCGCGGTTTGAAAAAATCGAGGATAAATGGGAGAAAAGGGATAAATCCTGATAAAAAAACGATGAAAAGGGATAAATCGTGATAAAAAGCGATGAAAAGCGATAAATCGTGATAAAAAGGGATAAATCGTGATAAAAAGCGATAAAAAGGGAGAAATCGTAATAAGATGGCATAAATCGTGATTAAAAGCGATAAATCGTGACAAAAAGAAATAAATCCTGAAAAAAAGCAATTAAAGTCAATTTCAATGAAAACTGACCAAACTCTATAATTATGAAACCCCTTTAAAGAATCTCCCGAAAAAAACGTTGTAAGACGTCACAAATGACGAGTTTGATCTCTGGTAGGAAAAGAGACTCGCGTTTGTTGGTCGACCGTTCGATTTTTGTTGAATACCTGAATCCTGATATTTCGTTAAAGTCCGCAATCAGAGGGTTGTGGCCTAGTCGTAAAAGCCAACAAGCGGGACGAATGAAATAACGTAGCGTGGAACGAGGACAATTGACGGAGGATTTTCCTCTCCGTTTTTCGTGAAAGAGTGCGCGTTTGGAAGCAAAAGAAAAAGAAGAAGAAAAAGGAAAAAAAAAAAGACTCGGAGAAGCGCGGCTTGGAAGCTTGTGATCCCGGGGCGTCCGGGACTTCCGCCGGGATCCGGAAAGCGTGTCTTTCTTGTGCCACGAATACTCACGTATACGTATTTACAAAGGGTATATGCCCGGTGCATCAGGCACGGGGCGCGGGTGGTTAAAACTCGAAGAGGGCGACGACACAATATCCCGGGGTTTCCAGGGGTGTGGCGAGGCACCGGCGTGCTCCTACACGATAATGATGTAATGAGTGACATAGGCCTCCGATTGGCTACGCCTGTCCGAACTCTCGATCTTCAACGTCCCTCAGCGATAGCCTCGAACCGCGTCGAAATTCGAACAAAACCGAGTCACTTCAAACTTTTTCTAGAAAAAAAAAAACAAACCCAAACGGACCCAAGCAAACCCAAACAAACCTAGACATACAAACCCTAACAAACCCAAATGACCTTTGTTTGACCTTTCAAGCTCGTTTGGCTCTGTTTGGGTTAAGTTCAAGGGCATTTATGTTTGTTTGGGTTTGAAAAAGAGATTCAGTTTTTTTTAGTTCGAAATTCGAACCAAACCTCGTCACTTCAAACTTTTTCTAGAAAAAAAAAAAAACAAACCCAAATGACCTTTGTTTGACCTTTCAAGGTCATTTGGGTCTGTTTTGGTTAAGTTTAAGGGCATTTGGATTTGTTTGGGTTTGGAAAAAAGATTTTGTTATTTAACCAAACAAACCCAAACAAACCTCGTCACTTCAAACTTTTTCTAGAAAAAAACAAACCCAAACAAATCCAGTCAAATAAACCCAAACAAGCCCAAACGAACCTAAATTACCTTTGTTTGACCTTTCAAGGTCGTTTGGGTCTCTTTGGGTTAAGTTCAAGGGCATTTGGGTTCGTTTGGGTTTGAAAAAGAGATTTAGTTTTTTTAGGGGTATTTAGGTTTAGGAGAGAAATTTAGCTTTTAGAGAGAAATTTAGTTTTTTAGGGATATGCAGGTTTTTGAGAGACATTTAGATTTTAGGGATATTTCGGTTTTAGAGAGAAATTTATTTTTTTGTGAAAAACTCACAAATCACTTTCACTGAGAAATTCTAAAATAATGTTTAGTTATAAGTGGTTAAATCATTTTTAGCCAGAAATTCTACAATCAATTAAAATCAATTTTAGTCCGAAAACCTAAAATCAATTTTAGTCCGAAAACCTAAAATCAATTTTAGTCCGAAAACCTAAAATCAATTTTAGTCCGAAAACCCAAAATCATTGTTACTGACAAAATGATTTACCTAATAGTTACGTCACAATGATGAAAAAGACAAATCTGATATTTGTTCGTAACGTGAAGCGACTCGGAGCCTTCCCTGATTTCGGGTAGTTTTTAAGGGCAAAGGGAACGAAGGGAGGGGATGAGAAAGTGCTCGGAGTCAGGGCCACAATGGGATCGAACGCAGGACACAGGGTACAAGTAAATCTACGGATCGCAACGGGGCGACGACATTTTCGCGGCGGGAGAGGTTAGACCCCGAGGTCGCGTGTATAAAGACGTCAATTCTGGCGGCCAAAAGACACGCTCCTTCAAAATCGCGGGCTTACCGAGTGCACCGATTTTTTCGAAAAAACACAAGCACTTACTTGAAAGATCAGTTTCCCTCGATTATGAGCTTTCAAAAAATGATTTTAAGTTTTCTTAGTTGATGAGCTTTCAAAAAATGATTTTTAGTTTCTCTCATCAATGGGCTTTCAAAAAATGATTTTCAGTTTCCCAAGTTGACGAGGTTTTAAAAAATGATTTTTAGTTTCTCTCATTAATGAGCTTTCAAAAAATGATTTTTAGTTTCTCTCATTAATGAGCTTTCAAAAAATGATTTTCAGTTTCTCTCATTAATGAGCTTTCAAAAAATGATTTTCACTTTCTTTCATTAATGAGCGTTCATAAAATGATTTCCACTACTCTTTCATTAATGAACCTCCAAAAAAATGATTTTTAGTTTCCCTCGTTGATAAGATTTGAAAAAAAATGTTTTTCAGTTTTTTATTAATGAGCTTTTCAACTATGATTTTCAGTTTTCCTCAGTGATGAGCTTTCGAAAAAACAATTTTTAGTTTCCCTCATTAATGAGCTTTCAAAAAACCAATTTTCAGTTTCCCTCATTAATGATCTTTCAAAAATTGATTTTCATTTCCCTCATCCCTCCAGAAACAAACTCGTATCCATCTACAGGTTTTTGGAACCAACAATTGTGTATAGTTCAGCTAACAAACAAAACAGGAGGATATACCTTTAAGTAGAGTCTCCAGGAAGATCCTGGAAGCGGATAATGAAGGATCGGCGATATTGAAATGCGAATCGAGTCTCGGAACTGTCAAGTTGATGGGATAACATTGGAACGGAGTTCCGTGAATACGAAAGAGAAAATATTGACTCGTGGTTATCTCTGATTCGATCCTCATTGGTATCGCGTAATCTTGAGGCATTTGGTCGTAGGGTAACAATTGAAAATGAGATTTCGAGCCGGCGCTTTCTCAACAATTGGATTGCGATCCGGAATAACACGGGTTGTTTATTGTCGTAACGCAAGGAGGGGGGGGGGGGGGAATTCTCGACCTTCGAGAATTTCAGGTACAGAAAATTGTCCGAAAAAGGGCGTCGTATCGAACGGTAGGTATGAAGGCTGATGCACTTGCGGGTGGGATTATCAATAGACTCGTACCGCCACCCCTAGTTACTTTTGTTTTCGAGTTAATCCCGATTTAGTACCGATCGTTGGAAAGGCTTGAACGTCCTTCCGAAATAATCTCTTTTGCCAACTGTGAAACTGTTTTCCTTGCACATAAGTACACAACTTCAACTCGAACAAATATGTTTTACTATCAACCATATTTTACATTTTTCCAACCATATTTTTCGGAAATGTTTTATTGTCAAAAATATACGACTGTTGATTGATGATCCAGGTGTATTAATTAGACGCACGTGCCAAGCCCGGAAAGACACTTTCTATTCCCAGTTGTAACGTAATTCCAGATGTTAATCAATGAAATTGATTGACGTGACAATTAATTAAGTGAATCGATTAATTACGAATAAATATTACTTTATTGAATGATGTAAATTAAATTGTATAAATAATATAAATGTTAATATAAAATATATAGAATTAAACGATACACTAATTGATTTATTAATCAATTAATTAATTAATTATATTTTACAATTACTTTTATATTGATTAATACGTGAATTAATAATATATATTTTATATTTACATTTATATTTATTAATGTAATTAATCAATGATGTAGAAACGTTATTAATCACATTAATTGATAATTCATGTTTTTATTGCATGTATCCATTATTAATTAATCTAATTAATTGATCGATTGATTAATTTGATTGATTGGACATTGATTAATAATTGATATATGCAATGCATACCGCAATGGATGAATTAATTGATAATTACATCGATTAATAATTAATACATGCAATGGATACCGCAATGGATTAATTAATTAACAATCACATTAATTAGTAAAGAATACCTACAATTGCAATTCTCCTCATTCAATGTTGCACTCATTAGGTACACAAAAAATAAAACATGCAACGTTCCTCACCCCTGATCACTCCTGATTGACCTACCTGAATCTACAACCAGCAGCTATCAAGCACCAACATCACGGGTCATCAACATCATCCGTTCGTCGTAAAAATCCAAAAATCGATCACCCCCTTGATTTGCAGAATCGCGACCCCATCACCCGAAAAAATTTCCGTCCAGGAAAGTCAGCCAACGGTTTTTGCGGGTTCCGACTGTTGGAGGATATTTCGTGGAATACGTTGAACGAAAAGAAACAAAAGAAGGAGAAAAAGATCGGACACAGTGTTAGCACGTACGGGCGAGTTGTTTCGTTTCGTAAACAGTGGAAGCCTGCTAGGGAAGTATATGCAAGGGCATCGCTTTCAAGCTGAAAGGCAGTCACGAAGAGAGAGAGAGAAAGAGAGAGAAGGAAGATTTCCGACGAGGAGAAAAAAGGGTGGGGGTCGGTTGGATTTGTTTGTATTTCGCAGCGGCGTGTTGCGGCTGCGCTCCCCACTACGGGTAACGCGTCTTTTCGCTGATAGAGGTGGCTGGAAGCGTTCTCTCACGTACACACACAGAGAGAAAGAGAGAGAAGGCAAAGCCCCGTGCCCTCTTCTGTTTGCATTGTTTGCTGTCAAACATTGAAGGCAAACAGAGAGTGGGGCTGCCGTGGTACTCGGAAACCCCCGTAACACGACGTTGAAAACGATTGGACTAGAGGTTGATCGGGCGCGTCCGGGTTCTGAGAAGGCGTGTCTTCGGGACACGTATAAAGGTCGAACGAAGGTGGGGATCGAGCAGATACGCGTGACCGCTTCGAGGGTTCACCTCGTTGTCACACGACTCCTTGTATATTCTTTCATCGCGTCCTTCCCTTATAAACCAACTGCCGTTTCAAAACCAAACAAGGATTTCAACGATATATCGTAAAAGTGTATAAAAGCAGTCCGAGTGCATTGGGAAAGAGGAGTGTTGATGAAAACAAGTGTTTAAGTGATTCAACGAATCGGGAAGAATATACCACGAGCCTGGATTTTGAAGAAGCTAAAAGTGTGCTAAAGAACAAAAATGGTGAACATGGAGAGTACCGGTGATCAACAAACGGTCACGGTCTCGCCACCACCACCGATTCGAGCGTCCCTTGGAAAAAGTGATTTTAGCATCCGTTGCATAGTCCCGGAAGCTTGCGCTGTTAGCAGTCCGGATGTGTCACACGTGGACGATAGCGAAGAATCCAGCGACCTGGATGTTACCGGAGACGGTGCTGAAACACCGCCGTTGGATTGTTCGCGTAACGGCTCGTCGGGGAGTTCGACTGATCAGACCAGGAAACCGAATCGCGACGAGCAAACCGAGGAAGAGAAGAAATCGAAGAAACCTCCGTACAGTTACAACGCGTTGATAATGATGGCGATACGACAGAGCCCTGAAAAACGATTGACCCTTAACGGAATATACGAATACATAATGAGACACTTTCCTTATTACGAGAACAACAAGCAAGGCTGGCAAAACTCGATAAGGCACAATCTCTCTCTGAACAAGTGTTTCGTTAAGGTGCCTCGTCATTACGACGATCCTGGAAAGGGTAACTACTGGATGCTGGATCCGAGTTCAGAAGACGTTGTTATCGGCGGTACGACCGGCAAGTTGCGAAGAAGAACAACAGCAGCTTCCAGATCGAGGCTTGCAGCGTTCAAGCGTAGCGTCGTTTTGGGTAGTCTTTATCCAACCCCCTATCCACCACCGGGATGGCCAGCGTCGCTTTACACCTTGCCATATCTTCATCGAGCTACGAGTTGCTATCCAACTGCTTCAGGACCTTACGCAACCCCTGCTGGTTATCCGGCTAGTCTTTTACCTGGCGCTGCAACTACGACTTCCGGGATGCCATGCAAACCTCAACCACTTCCGGCCAATACAGCTCCACCGACTCACGGAGGATTCTCCATGGAACGACTTCTTCAAGCGCCGACTACTTATTCCAGTGGGATTCCAAATCCTGGTATTCCAGCACCTGGCAATCCTTACGACTTTTATACAACCCTCAGGAACCTCGCTGCACATCAGCAACATCAACAGCAGCAGCATCATCATCATCAAGCTATGTTTGGACAACAGCAACAACGGTTTCTCATGACTCAACAACAACAAGCTCATCATCCGAGACAACCAACATCAACTACAGCTTCACCAGGAAGCAGCCCTGAACCCATGAGTCCACATTCGCCTACTTCCGTCAATGTTTCAACTCCCGTCGGACAGAGGCAACATCATCCTCATAGCCCACCACAATTACTGCTCAAACCCATCACCGTTCTCACCGGTAGACAAAGCTGAAGCTCCTCGTTTGGGTTCACTCGTTGAACTCTCGTTATCTACCTCCGTG
This sequence comes from Ophioninae sp. B BG-2022a, assembly GCA_030522765.1. Taxonomy (NCBI): domain Eukaryota; kingdom Metazoa; phylum Arthropoda; class Insecta; order Hymenoptera; family Ichneumonidae; species Ophioninae sp. B BG-2022a. Next base: position 6,570 of record JAPYZJ010004161.1, on the reverse strand, counting down.
GAGACTTCTATCCGCCTCGGAAGAGACTCGAGTTGGAACTCGAGTTTTCTATTCACCCAGTGGAAATTCCTGGTTTATCGGAATATCGAAAATTCGTATCAGGATTTTCAAACCGTGGAACCAACGCGACCGAAACGGTGTTGGATTAGGAAAGTTTGGAAAATACCGTTGAACCCTGGAAAACGGGATTGCGTTGGTAGCCAGCGGATACATTTGGATCGTTTTTTTTTTTTTGTTCTTTTATCATCGTTTACGAAGGTGTTTTACCTTTCGGAAATGACTCGAAGAATCGAATTACCGAGCGCTTTGTTGAACACTTGCGCTAGTTACCGAAATACGAGGCCAATTGTCATCATCGTTGTCATTAGCGTTGCAATGCCTCCCCGAGTGATCTGCGTTATCTTATAGTAGAGTAATATATTGTACATAGAGAAAAGCAAGGAAAATCCTCTCTCTCTCTCTTTCTCTTTTTCTACCATTCAGCTAATGGCTAATGGTGATCCATTGTATCTATAAACCTGCGCAGCTTGATCTGCGCCTCCAGTCAACGCGAAATTACGAAAATTGAATAACGCCTGTTTTATTTCAGGCTTATTTGAAAACGTTGTACATATAATTAATTAATCGACGAGATGAAAGAGATTATTTATTGAAAGTATGAATGATATGCGGAAACGAAAAAATGTATTATTCGGTAATCTCGAATATGTCGTAAGCGTAAAGAAAAACGAGAGTAGTTGGGCGATCGGACAACCGTCTGTATAAATGTGAAAATAAATGTTGATTTTTTTCCCTATAAGACGTTACGAATTTGATGTGTTTATTTTTTTCTTCGTGAATCCTTCCTGATATTGGGTCCTCCATGTTGGAATTACCGTTGAGATTGAATCTGGATAAATCGGATTGGACGAGGATTCGTTGATCGTAAAAATCAAAAGGCCATCCCGCGAACTGTCAAAACAACTAGGCTCTTCGACGATGCTGTAAAATACGAATTTTGAAGGAAGATATACGAAGAGACCGATCCTGCGCAAGCAAGGTTTATTATCGTGTCATATTTTCGATGGTCTCGTCGTAAACCATTTTTCCTCGTCCTTGCAAAAGCACTCGCTTTCAACTCGACCTCTTTTGTTCTCGTGGAGAAACTGCGCTCGACCTGCTGCCTATTATCCCGGCAAACGTCAAAGTACGCTGAGAAAGTTGATTTTCGTTTTTATCAGATTTTTTATTTATTTATTTAAAATCGATATTTCAGAGGCAAGGGTGAAGCGACGGCAAACGCAATTTCTGGATCGTTACGATTTCTCGATTTATTTTATTATTTCCACAAAAATGAACTTTAGATAAATAGTTAAATTAAATTAAATTATAGATCGTTAAATTATCTAAAATTATAAAAAATCTAATTAAAATATCTAAAATTATTATTTTTTAATCCAAGCTAAAATTGATTACTTACATTTGATTACTTTTCTCTACTAAATTACCAAACTACTTTTTTCAAGCTAAAAAAACTATTTCATGATAAAAAAAAATTATTTTCAAAAAAGATAGCTGATTTATTATGGGAAGCCTTATGCATTGTACCATGGGATCTGGAGCTTTGCGTCCAGCGTTATATCTGCCTAAACGAACGCGTGTATGCGGTGTTTCTTCGGCATTCGGATAATGAGTTAAGGGGGTGCGCGCGTCGGAGAAAAGCACGTACGTTTCGATGAAGTAATACGCGTCTGTGTATCCACGAGCGATTTGTCGAGTGATGGAAAGAGAGAGAGAGAGAGAGAAATAGAAATCGACAGAGACAAAGAGATCGAGAGGGAGAGGAAGAGAGAGAGGAAGAAAGAGACAGAATTTAGTGGTGGATGAACGTCCAGGAGGAAAGAGGGCAAACACGCTGTTTGCACGAGTTATATCATTACACGATGGCGGTACGGGTTCGTCGTGGACGAAGAGCAGCCCCGCGCGATATTGGTATGATACATTGAGACAATGAGTCGTAAATAAGATAATGGATCGCGCTCGACCCGCGTACCGTACGCGTTCATCAGGAGATGTTGAAGAGCATTGCAGGCTCCCTACAGTATAGTGAGAGACACTCGACACGAATCAAGAGATGGAAAGGAAAAGAGACAGAGAGAAGGAAGGAGTGAGAAGAAGGATCACGAGGAAAGAACGAGGTAGTTGGGGAAGGAGGGTAGGAAAGAGGCCTTGAGGGGTTGAAAATGATTTTTATTTGTAAATTTTTCCTCAATGGAATTGTTACACTTCCAGCAGTGAAAATAGCGACCAACGATGGAAATATGGTTATGTCAATTTCTGGGATTGACAATCTCGGTGATTTTTTCGTCTCGGAAAATGGTAGGAAAGCGGAGGTGGAAGAAGCGATCCGAGGAGAAACAGACGATAGAGATGAGGAGGGACGGAGGGAAGGAAATATAATATGAGTCTGCGCTGACCGGTTCGGATCGGCAAATGGGATTGTGACCCGCGCAGCCTACCCACCGCCATACGTGCTCGGCATTTTTATAAATACGTCGTTCAGGCGCGTGTGTAAGAGCCATCCTCCATTTACGTGCGGTAAGAACTCGATTAAGCTCGAGAGAATCGCTACCGCGACTACGATCTTTCAAATTCAAACCGATAAGATGGAAACTTACTGGTAGTCGGATGGACATTTCGAATCGTTTTGAATTAGGACTAAGTTTAAAGGTTTTGATTCAAGTCAATGTCTCAATGGGGATCGTCATGTTAGGAGTCCTTAAACGGTTTCTGCCATGTTCAAAATACGTCCTTCAACGATTTGTGCCATATTCAAATAGCGTCCTTCAACGTTTTCTGCCATGTTCAAAAAATGTCCTTCAACGTTTTCTGCCATCTTCAAAAAACGTCCTTCAACGTTCTCTGCCATGTTAAAAAAACGTCCTTCAATGTTTTCTGCCATGTTAAAAAAACGTCCTTCAACGTTTGCTGCTGTGTTCAAAATACGTTCTTCAATGATTTCTGCCGTGTTAAAAATACGTCTTTCAACGTTTTCTGCCCTGTTCAAAAAACGTCCTTCAACGTTTTCTGCCATATTAAAAAAAAACGTCCTTCAATGTTTTCTGCCCTGTTCAAAAAACGTCCTCCAACGTTTTCTGCCATGTTCAAAAAACGTCCTTCAACGTTTTCTGCCATGTTCAAAAAACGTCCTTCAACGTTTTCTGCCGTGTTCAAAAAACGTCCTTCGACGTTTTCTGCCATGGCCAAAAAACGTCCTTCAACGTTTTCTGTCGTGTTCAAAAAACATCCTCCAATGTTTTCTGCCATGTTAAAAAAACGTCCTTCAACGTTTTCTGCCATGTTCAAAATACGTCCTTCAACGTTTTCTGCCATGTTCAAAAAACGTCCTTCAATGTTTTATGCCATGTTCAAAAAACATCCTTCAACGTTTTCTGCCATGTTCAAAAAACATCCTCCAACATTTTCTGCCATGTTCAAAAAACATCCTCCTATGTTTTCTGCCATGTTCAAAAAACACCCTTCAACGTTTTCTGCCATGTTAAAAAGACGTCCTTCAACGTTTTCTGCCATGTTCATCATCAGGAATGTCCTTCAACGTTTTCCACCGCAATTATCAACCGCCATATCCTACACGATCCCAATTCTACCAAAATCGTTTTCCCTCCTCGAACTCCACTTCGTGGAGACCAAGAATCGATCTCGGATTTCTTCATGTTCACGAAGTCGTATCAAGGGTGTTGGAGGAAGATGGCGAAGCGCGATTAAAATACGCGTGCGCACGAAACGGCCGGTAGTTCGTAGCCGACATACGAGACGAGATACTAGCGAAGGTTGCACATAGCGTCACGTACTAGGCACGGCGGAGCTAGCTGGTTGCGCGACAAGTGAGAAGAGCGTGCGAGGGAGACGGTAAACACTTGCGTGGCCAATTGCACCAAGTGGTGAGTATAACGGCAATACTCGAGCCCTCTGTACTTTCTGTACGTGTCTCATTCTGTAGAACGCTTTTCTGGCGCATGTGTGCTTTGCGTGAACGATGTACCTCCAGCACGGTGGATTTTCGAACGATCGGGTGTATCGGGTTTGCGAATGTCGATAAAGACTTTTGGTAAAAGCCTCCACAGCGAAAATCCTGCATTTTCGAGTTATTTATCGTATTTATCCAAAAGTACATTCTCGTTGGTCATCAATAATGGTCCTTTTGGATTGGTGGGGTATTGGTCCTTCTTTTAGGCTGGTTGGTTCTTATTGATGCTGTTTTTGACAAGAAACAGCGCAATCCTGCGAACCAGCAAATTCACGAAACTCCCAGCGTCCAATTTTCCGTTTCGGAAATTTAAAAGTCCCCTAAAACGACCAAAATTTGCGAGAATTGAGTGGATGAAGTCGTCATCGTTTAGCCCTTAGAAGCATACATTTTTTGAACGATCCTATCATCATGAAAATTCTTACTCGGGGGTTTTTCGGGTCGCTGATTACGAATCTGAAGTCAGATTTTCGAAATTCAAAATGGCGGATCGAATATGGCCGACACGAAAACGTAAATCTACGAGAATATCCGTAAGATTTTGAAAATTTACTACAATTTTATAAATGGAATACAAATGGAAAAAGATAGAAGAGTAGAGTTGGGATTCTTGTTGTAATTGTTCTAGAAATCGATGTTGTGCCAAAAAACAGTGAATTTTAAAAATCAATGAATCTTTCGAACTAATGTGTTCACGTCGGCTATTTTGTATCGACCATTTCGAACTACGCGAATCTAACATCGGCTTCGTAATCAGCGACTCCGAAAACCCCTGAGTACAAATGTTTATCAATCTTCTCGCAGAGTTACGTTTCCGTTTCGACCATATTGGATCCGCCATCTTGAATTTTGAAAATCTGACTTCGGATTCGTAATCAGCGACCCCAAAAACCCTTACTCACCAAATTTCAAATTATTTTGTTGGATAAATTCTTCAAAAATGAATTCTTTCGAAAAAAAATCGTCATTTTTTTCAGTTTGTTTATAAATCTTATATTATAAACAATAATGCCAATTAGAGTGTTATGTTCTAACATCCCTCAAGTAACTGAAAAGTGCAAAAAATCGTATCTGCATAAGTTCAAACGTAAATAAATTAGAAATATTCAATTAAAGCACATTGAATAAGTTTCGCTGTCTGTCTGTCGCTGTCAGAGCTTGGATTTTCGTGGGGTTTGAAAAACGCGTAAAACATTCACCATTCACGGATTAACGCGTGTGGTGGCTCGTTGGATTTTTATTTCCGATTTGTTAGTACACACATCCATCGAAGTACGAGCAGTTTTATAACTAGGCGTACAGCCGGAACGACCCCATCGACCATCGAGCGACGGCTGCTCCACCGTTTTCATTGAAAGAGGGGCTGGAAGCTGTTCCTTTCCGTTTATCCTTGCGCGGTCGCTCTCCGCATACGAAAGGGCGGTGAACCTCCGTGTCGCAGTGGAAGGGAAACTGCTAACAGATTTTCGTCCTATGGGCTTCGATTAATGACAATAGTGGTCGCTGTGTACAATACCCCGTCTATCTCTATGGGACGTAACGTTTCTTCATGGGACGTTCCATCGATGCGCATGGGAAAATTCTTACGAAAATGTTTGCGTTACTTCTCGAACAATTTACTACGCTGGTGGCGTTTCAAACTCATCATTGCAAAGCCGAGTGCGAGTTTTTTTTTTTTTTTTTTTTTTTTTTATCAGCGTCCAATTTTGCAAAATAAATCTTGGAAACGTTTTTAGAATAATTTTATTTATTTAATATACTTCATTAATAAATATTTCAATATTTTTTTCCAATCGAAATAACCTGTAAAAAAGTAAGAAACAATTAAAATAACTTCGAGTTTCAAATGATTAATTATTATTAATTATTAATTAAAAGTACGATAATAATTGATTAAAGAAAATAGTGGGATAACGAAATGATATAATAATTGTTTTCCTTCCGTAATTTAATAATCCAATTGATTTAATTGATTAGTATGTTGAATATATATAATTATAAATTATTATTTAATTTTGATAATTTATTTTATTATTCTTTTTCCTTTTCGTGTACTTTTTTCCCCACCGGTAAAGTTTCCACAAAAAGTGAAAATTGATAAACTTTGTCTCTGATTTTACCTCGATCGGTGCACGCCGCACAAGATAGTTCGCGATCATCTAATACGGAATATATTGCGCTTAATCGAGGAGCGACGGTGAATCATTCAGAGTCAGGACCGGTCAGAATTACACGGCGTGGAACAAGCAAATTTACAACTTCCTCAATCCAAGGAATTTATCTTATCTGTATAAATTCATTTGGAACGTACGCGAGAAATCATACTGTTTAATATTTTACGAGAAATTAGAATCCTGGTCTGATCGGATAATTAGGACTTTCCAACGAGCGTTTCAACGAACGCGTCTCTCATTATTAACATGATTCACTAATTATCAATTTTATTCGTTTTGATAATGCGTTTTATTAAATTTCGTTCGGGTTTCGTTTATCATTTTTATCAACTCGATGCATTTGCTTTATGACCCAAACAAACCCAAACG
>JAPYZJ010004160.1:0-14319 GCA_030522765.1 Ophioninae sp. B BG-2022a | reverse complement strand
GATGGTCCAACTTTGAAATTCTGCCAAAAATCGAAAAATCATCGGATTTTAATGATTAAAAAAGCATTTTGAAGAGAAAATCATAACGAAGAGATTGAGTACTGAGTGGAGTGCCAAATCCCAAAGGAAAAAAAGTTATCGATGATTTAGTGAAAAAACTAATTTCCCCCAAAAATCCAAAAAAATTTTGGATTTTTAATATTTTTTTAATTGGTCCATTTCGATGTCATTTTATCCCCTAAGCACGAATTCGCCATTTATTTTCCCCAAAACTCAAAATTTCCATGAAAAAATCGTAAAAAACGTCTAAAAATACGATTTTTTTTCTTTTTTTCCATTTTACGAATGACATTCCGTCTTGGGACACCCTTTATATCACTTTTTGGAGCAAATATTGAGAAAAATGATTATTGACAGACCGAGTATAAAAAAGATTGTTCAGCGATACACAAGTCGTATACACAGGTGCTTTTCTTCGCGTAAAAAATCTGAATATCGTGTTGTTACTTTGATTCGATCGAGGTTATTGATTGTCTGAAATAATAAACGAGAGTAGTCTTATTTCGTCTGGCAGCGATAATTCATTCCAATATGTTAATGGAGCAAAACGAAAATTGGTCCGTTTTCGATAATCCTCGGTCGTAGCTATCTAGTCTGATGAATATTCATGAGTCGATATTTCTGACAAATAAAATTATGGAAAGGGCTGAAGAGAATCGTTATTGATTTCGGTTTTAAAAAATGAAAAGGTTAAAAAAATATTAAACTTTAAAAAAGTAGAAACGTTAAAAAATATGAAACATTAAAAAAAATAAAAACGTTGGAAAAATATAAAACTGAAAAAAAATAAAAACGTTAGAAAATATCAAACGTTTAAAAAATAAAAACGTAAAAAAATCAAACTTAAAAAAATAAAAACGTAAAAAAATCAAACTTAAAAAAAATAAAAACGTTAAAAATATCCCTCATTAAGAAAATAAAAACGTTAAAAAATATCAAACGTTTAAAAAAAAAAAACCTTAACAAATCAAACTTTTAAAAAACAAAAACGTAAAAAAATCAAACTTAAAAACAATTAAAACGTTTAAAAAAATCAAACGTTTTGAAAAATAAAAACATTTAAAAAAATGAAAAAACGTACTAGCGTGAAATACTAGGTACTGCTAGTAATAAACATTTTTATTTGCGAATTTTTTATTTACAGCTGAAGCGTCGACAGTTGCAACTGAAGACACAACAAGAAGGAGTCCCACCGGGTCGCGTGCTTCTCACTCTGCTCTGGAAGTGTTGCCAGGATTGTCTTCAGCCGCCATTCGTTAATTCGCTGCCCGAGATGGATTGTCTATTTTTCATAATGACGTGCATCGGAAAGGACCTCGACGCTGAATTGCCGATCCAAATGCAACAGCTGCTCGGTAGCGTTCGGGATACCTTTCTGGCTGAGGATACTTCTTTGCCAGCCGTAAGGAAAACCCTCCTTCAGCTGATCGAACTCCATGCCGCGGATTGGCAACTTCCGGCACCAGCGGTCGCCTATTATTATCCAAGCGCAAAATGAAATTTTCTTTATTATCGATATCAGTCGACATCGAATAATATATCGATCGAACGAAAACATGAAAATTGTCGGTCCAATTTATTTCCTCGCGGAAAAACAGTTTTCCACATTTTTCATAAACAATTTTCTTTTTCGCGTGAGTTAGCATAAATATTCGCGTCGAAATTCGATCGATCAACGAAATCAACGAGATAAGTCTGACTGAAATCCCGATCTCGTGGATTCGTTTGGGTTTGTTTGGGTTTAGCTTTTACGGTCGTTCTTTGAGTTACAATTTTCCATGAAAATTCCGTGATCTCGTGAAGACTTGATCTGGATTTACAAGGACGATACAAAAAAATTTTACGACTCTCGTTTATGAGTTATACGTTCTCGGAACGCTCTCAATGGTTTTCTTTTTTTTAAATCCCTTCGCGGAATACGAGAGATCGTAAATTAACCAAAGTCAAGGTCAGCGTGGGATGAATTACTCCTTTCTTTCCTGTATCCCTCCTCCTGGATCTCTCCTCCCAAAGACATCCGATTTTCCCCTCATCGATCGTAAAAGAGACTTCATTTGTTTAAAACTTAACCCAAACAAAACCTAACTCAATCAAACCCAAACAAAACCGAACGCAATCAAACTCAAACAAAACCTAACCCAATCAAACCCAAACAAACCCAACCCAAACAATCCTACAGGAAAAACCTTGGCTGAGCGACTAAAAAGAATAATTGACTCGGATCGAATTCAAAACGAGAATTTCACAGTAGTTGAAATAATTCAATAATAATTCTTTTGTTTTCCTCGCCCAGCCTCAATTTCCCGGAACGTTTTGCATAGATTTTAAATAATTGAAAATTAGCAACTTTTTTTTGAGATTTTTCTCAAAGAATTATTGTTTTGAAAATTTCTCAATTTTTCGGAGCATTTTTCGAATTTTTCCATTGGATTGTCCAAATGGGAATTCGAGGATCGAAATCGCATCGATCATTCGATAAATAACGAGACGGGGTTAAAAACGTTCGAGAGATAATTTTTAAAAAATTGAAAGAAACAGATTAAGAATCATCAAGAATAGTGGATTAATCAGCAACAAAAATAACCGAAACTTCGACGGATCATAACCTAGCAAACTCGACGTCTGGACAACCACGTGTTTTTTTTCCCTCGCCAATTAATTAAAACGCCGATTCCCACGTTCGTTTGAACCCTCGATTGTTTTTGCGTTTTTTAAAAATGAAAATAAGAAGAGGAAGAAAAAACAAAGCGTCTCGATCGTTTTTTGTCTACCCCGTTGTCGAAAATCGACAACGTCCGCGTCGTCCGGCTTTGTATCCCATTTTTGGCAAAAACTCGTCAACGAACGACAAAGAGGAGAGTGGTCCAGGACGTAACCCGAGTTCAGCCAATGTTACGGTTTGTTTTTTTGGGTTAAACGGTGAGTCTGGTGATACCTTTCGATTTTAACAAAAAATCAACTGCCAGCGTGACCGGGGTCAAATGCGAGAATTTGAAAAATCGATCTTTTTTTTAAATTTGATTTTTGTCATCGAAAAATTATTATACAAATTTTCCATTGATATCGTCTAATTCTCAGCTTCGACTTGTCGAAAATTTTGTTGAAATTTTTGTCGAAATTTTTGTTGAAATTTTTGTCGAAATTTTTGTTGAAATATTTTCCAACTTTCTTCAGAAATTTTTTTAGAGGTTAGAAAATTTAATTCTGAATTTATGGTCGATAAGCTGAATTGCGATTTCGAAAAAGTTTTCACTTTACGATGGACATTAATTAAAAATCCAACATTTGAGTTCATCCTCTTAAGACTTGATTTTCCAAAAAAACCCTCAGACGAAAAAAAAAATCCGAACAAACCCAAACAAAAAAATAATGAAAATAGAAACGTGTATGATTGAATCCCATTGGCCGTGTCCTTATCTCGGTGCTCGAGCGATCAGCAGGGGCGTAACTTCGAGTGTATTTGCTTACGCGTTAAGGAGATGAGACCTTGGACAATCCGCGGAGGAGAGTCCAAGAAAAGTAACGAAATAGTCGTTTAGCTGCCTTGATCTCGTTTTGTCGCCTCTGGCTGGGCAAACCGGGAGCGGTACCGAGATGATGTCAGTACCATCATAACCTAACAATGTCCACCTTGAAACGGAAAGAACAAAAGAAACGGATCGTACTTCGAAAAAACAAAAGATTTCCTATTTCCTAAAACGCGATCCAAATCAGAATGGCCGATGAGAATTTTTAGAAGAATGCTTCAATTTTCCACCACCAGAGGCGCTTCGGGCGTTGATTCTCGATGGCTCCCTCGGTCGTCGATAAAATCAACTTTCGATGATTAGTGGATTTTTTATTTTAATTAAAATTTTATTTGATTTTATTATTGGAAATATTTAATACCCCGTTGATAAAATACGAGTAAAACGAGTTAAATTGTTCGAGTCAAACTGTTTTGGAAGAGCTAGAGAGCTAATAGAACAAACCCAGTTTTCCAGAGAAAACCTCCACTCGGGTTTCCCTGCTTTTCCACTTTGGATACTTAGGGCTACTTTCTTTGTCCTTTTTTGGATATTGACGTATCACCGGTCAAGCCGAGATTCACCTGCATCGCAGAGCCCGCGGCGATCGTTCTTACGGAGCATTATTGATTTGGCTCGATACTAGGATCGTGTAGCTTGGAATCGAAATTTTTTTGCATTTTTTTCATTAGCGTTGAAGCGAGTTTTTCGCAGTTTCCCTGTGCCCTTCTGTAAGTTCTAAACGGGTTTTTTTCTCTCGAAGAAAAACCCCTAGGACTGGAGGTCATTTAGGTCAAATAAAGATCGATCAAATTTGATAATTCAAACTCACGAATGAAATAAGTTTTTATGGTTTTTCAATTTTTGAAAATTTTCAGGCACGTCGCCAAAAACAACTATTCAAAAAAATGTATCTTCGTTCTTAAATTTGTCGAACGAATGACGCCATTTAAAAAAATTTATTAAAAAATTTGTTTTTCGAAGTATCACTGGATGGATATTAAAAAGTCGCCAATATTCTCGAACGTTCAAGGAATTATGATTCACGAATTATTTTATCATTTTTAACGAAATAATTCAGTAATTTAAGTTTCTTTTAATAATTAAGTTTTTATATGACCTTCAAACGACGTCTGGTATGACCTCTTGAAGGAATAGGTCGTGTTTATGGTCACCCTGTATATTAAAAAAAAACGAAACAGCTGAAAAAGCAAGTCGACGAAAGTCATCACTTTCAACGTGGTCTCGTGTAGGTGCTGCAATATGTTGGTAGTAAATTTCAAGGTCATTGACTGACTAATCTCGTAGCCGTATCCTTTTAAAGAATCGCAGGAATGCGTCTTTAAAATAATTCAGTTTCCACGCGGATTGCGTAACCACGACGATAAAAATACGCAAAAAAAAAAGAAAGACCTCGCATATCGAATTAATTGTTTCCAACGTCAAGTGCATTCTCCGATTCTCATTCTAGACAAAAAAAAGGTTAATTATGAAATGATATCCAAATGGAAATTCCAGAAGAAGACGAAAAGAAGAAATAACGAAAAGAGGGAAACGAAATTGAAGAATGGGATTGATTTCGGTTATGTCGTAATTTATCACGTAAACATAACCTCAAAAGAAAGCTGAAAGTTACAAAATAAAAAAGTCAGCATTCTGACTTTATTCATTTCGATGCTTATCAGTCGACAGATAGAAAATGCGTTTTGAAAATTTGCGAGGTTACATCGATTTTTTACGCTTTTCTTAATACGCGAGGTTATGTCGATTTTCTACGATTTTTCTCAAATTTTCGGGGTTATGGAGACTTTCTACGCTTGTTTTAATATTTGCGAGGTTATGTCGATCTTTTACGTTTCTTTCTGAAATTTCTAAGGTTATGCCGATTTTCTACGCTTTTTCTACAATTTTCGAGGTTATGTCTATTTTCCACGCTTTTTCCTAAAATTCACGAGGTTATGTCGATCTTCTACTCTTTATCCTAAAATTCGCGAGGATATGTCAATCTTCTACACTTTTTCTAAAATTTTCGAGGTTATGTCGATTTTCTACACTTTTGCTAATATTTCCGAGGATATTTAAATTTCCTACGTTCCTTTTAAAATCTGCGAGGTTATGTCGATTTTCTACGCGTATTCTAAAATTTTCGAGGTTATGTCGATTTTCTACACTTTTGCTAATATTTTCGAGGATTTGTCAATTTTCTACGCTCCTTTTAAAATTTGCGAGGTTATGTCGATTTTCTACGCTTATTCTCAAATTTTCGAGGTTATGTTGATTTTCTACTTAACTTCCCTGTATTTTCGGTCCAACAGGATGAATCCGTACCAAACGAATTCTCGGTCCCCGGAGAGGTTATGTTCGAGTACGACGGGCGTCTCGAGTGTGGGCAGTGTACGTGTCTCCTCTATGGTACGACTTCGGTATAAACCGGGTCACTTTTGGCGGTAAAGAGGCCCTTGAAAGTTCGACGCGTGTTCATTCCCGGTTGACCTTGCCGCATTTCTTCGTGCTCGTTCTCTGCTCGCTGTTCCCATTTTAAGGCCGTTGGTTACAATACTTTTCGAAACTTCGGAAGCGAACGAGACTGAGTGACGGGTGAACAAAAAATAAACACGGATTCGGTCCTCGATTCATCAATTATCGTCGAGTCTCGATTTACACAAGTTTACAGGTGTAACTAAATATACAGGGTGAACTTCTAAATCAACTTGTTTGGGTTTGTTTAGGTTCGTTCTAAACGTCAATTTAATAGAACAAAATCAGCAGCTGACAAAACTATTCTAAAGCGCCCTCTACGGTTTACGAAGATTTTACGATCGAAAAAATAAATATAACCTCCAACACTTTTTCCAACCCAAACAAACCCGAACAAACCCTCTCGAAATGAAAACCATAAATAAATTAATGATTCCAACAACGCTTTTAGTACCTTCTTCATACTCATACAATATTCATACGAAAAAATCCATATTTTTTGAAAATACATCGGTGTTCCATTTTAAGACTCGAAAAACAAGAATAATGAAATCCGTAGTACGAAACACGTCCAAAAAACGTTTCTCTTCCATTACCTAACGCTTACGAGCTACCGTAAAATAAAAAATGTTTTTTATTGCAGAAAACCCTGAATGAAAGAGGTTAGCCCTTAATACATAGGAATCGCGGAGATGAGTCCAGATTTCGTCCGCGCAGTGTTTAACCTAAAAAAATCGATTTTAACTAAAAAAAAGATGCTTTTTATTGCTAGTCATGTTTTACCCCTTAAAAATCATATGTCCATTTTATATACATAACGGCATACATTTTTACATACATGTATACATATATGAGTAAAATAACAAACGGCCATTTTGTGTGTATGTGTGCATGTGTATATGTGTCTATACATATACAAAATGGCTTAGAGAATTCTTCCCGCATTATTCCTCCGAGTCGATCGTTAAAGAAGAAGGCAAGTCCATCAGCGTACGCGTTGCGTCTCGTAGTTGAGACGTTCGAGAGAGTGTTCGTGCGCGAGTCTCAGGGCTCCTCGGACGCGGCAACGAAACAAATAGGCCGGCGACTTTCACCGCTGAGTGAGCCGACAGCTAGCAACTCGTCGAGACTTTGTCGTATACACTTCTTTTTGCCTCTCTCGCTCACTTGGTCCGATGCGGTGAGCGCCCCCTCCCGGAGTCGGCCATTGCTGTAACCAAGAGATCGAGAGACGGGAGACGCACTCGTATGTAAATAGATGCGCGAATGTGTGCGCGCAGCTTGTAAGCGAGTACAAGAAAATACGTGAAAGAAACCGAGTGTCCCTCGATGCCGCGGGTAACCGGCCAGCAACCGTCATCCGAAGAGTTGGTCGTAAGACGCACGGGAGACTAACGGACACTTCTCAAAACCGGACGTGCCCTTGTTCCCTTATTTACGGAGATAAGACTTCACGGGTGGGCGGGGAGGGGGGATCGTCGACCATAGCTGGAAGTGGGGGCGCTGGAGAGTAACTCGACGGAAAGAATTCTTTACTAGGCCTCGAATGCCCTCTCTTTCGGTCAATGCTCTTTTTCGGTCGTTGCTTCAATGTACTCGAGCACTTTTTTGAAGTTTTTATTTGGTTTTGATGATTTCAGATGTGGATAACCTTTTTCGAGATCGCGACACGGAGAGGACGGAATTTTTGACTGTTAGTGATCAAGTTTGTTAGTTGGGTTTCTTGTCATTAGCCCTGGGATTTTTATTTTTCTTCTTTTTGTTCCTAGGATTTCGTTTTTTTTTTGGTTCATTCCTAGAATTTGATTTTTATCTTTGTCTGTTGTTACAATTTTGTTTTTTCTTCTCTTTATCCCTAGAATTTCATTTCTTCCCTTCATCCCTAGAATTCCATTTCTTCTTCTCTTCATCCCTAGAATTCCATTTCTTCTTCCCTTCACCCCCAGAACTCCATTCCTACATCCCTTCATCCCTAGAATTTCAATTTCCCTTCTCTTCATCCCTCGAATTCTATTTCTTCTTCCCCTCACCCCTACAATTTTATTTCTTCTTCCTTCACACCTACAATTTTATTTCTTCTTCCTTCACCTCTAAAATCCCATTCCTTCGTCCCCTCATCCCCACAATCAAATTTCCTCTTCTCTCGATCTCTCTCGCTTTTCATTTTTCTTCCGTCGGAGGTAAACTTCCAATATCCGGCACCGCGAGATCCTTCCTCCTCGGTTCACTCTTGTTTCGTGTACATACGCGCGAAGAGAACCGACGACACGTACCCCATTCCCACTCTTTCACTTTTTCTTCTCACCCGCGTCCCGGAGGGGGGTGGGGAAGGGGCAAGAGGGGGGGGGGGGTGAGTCGGGTATCGAGCCCGGTCGAATGAGTATGTACAGTCGTGTCTAGTCCATTGAACAAGAGAGAGGCTGTTTTCGAATAATCGCGCGCTCCCGGGACGTACAGGGTCTCTCTCTCTCTCTCTCTTTCTCTCTTGGGCTTATGTGATATTCGCGGGTGTACAAGCGTGTTTATCGCGTATGAAATGCGCGCCGTTCAATTCTATGACACTTCGCGAAGGTGACGGCGAACTCCCACACACGAGAGGATCAACAGTGATTTTAACGCGCGATGTCGCCAATCGTGGGATCATCAAAGACTCTCCTCCTCCTTCTCCTACTTTTCGTTATTTTTTTCAACGTTATCGGGGAAACTTCGTCTCCGGCCACTGATCCGACTTCCGGTAAGTGACCGACCGTTCACGAGGATCCGAAATCATAATTTTCACGTTTGTGACTTTAAGGGCTCGAAATATCGAGCAGCTACATTTTTTTGGGACTTTAAAGACGCAGGGTAAAATTGATGAACAAAATGATCACTTTATGATTTTCAACGAGATCGAAACTTCGTTATTGTTGAACGATGGTAAGGTTAGAATTGGCCATCTCTCACGGAATATCCGGGTGTGATGCAGGGAAAGTAGAGAAATATAGCTTTTTCTTTGCTTCGATTTCTCGCTTTGTCGTTACTGTTCTTTTACACTTTAGTTCATTTTCGGTTTTTCATTTTTTCGTTTTTTGGTTTTCGATGCGATCTTCAAGCGTTGAAAGAACGGGTTAACGTTTTCAGCGTTGAGGTAATTCGTTTTATTTACTTCGAGGTTTATAAGCTGGTAGATTTTACGTTTGGTTTTTTAATGATTTACTTTTGGTCTCTGTTTTGAATTTATGATTGTTCGTTTTTAATTAGTTAATTTAATTCGTTTTTTATTTAATTTAATTCTTTTGAATTCGTTAATTTAATTCGTTTTTCATTTATTAATACAATTCGTTTTTTTGTCGCTGAAAAAAATAAACACTTATCGAACGAAAAGAACTACTTACTAATGCCATCTGTCTACGATCAGCCGAAATATGTCAGCTACCCCGGACTTACCCTCTGATGTTATATGTTCACGAAAATCAACGAAAAAAAAACAAACAAAAAACAATATTTTCGACACTTCAACGTGACGTTGAAAAATTCTTTTTTTCAACCACAGTACGTAAATTTGAAACTCGTACAAACCCAAACAAAACCTGTAAAAAATTCGAAAACTCTTTTCGGGAAACGGGAATTCGGGACCCTTGGAAACCTCTCGGTTGCTGACTTTCCCCGTAGAGCGGGATGATCGCGTCGGCCGCGCCTCGACCGGAACGTTCCGAAAACAAATATGACGAGAGAGCTCGGCGATTGCAGTTTTCGTCACGAATTCGCTTTTCGATACTTTCGTTCGACCGTCACGTGGTAGGAATGATCAGAACTACATACATATCCGGTTCGGCTCGCGGATGTGATAATCTACTTCGGCTTAACGGTCTCTCTCTCTCTCTCTCTCTCTTTTTCACACGCACGCTCTCTCGCGAACTCGATGTCTCATTCTTTATGCTCGTTGTTACGTGCCAGAAACTGGCGATACGTTATGGGGCTCTTACACCTTCCGCCACCACCAGTGAAAGCCGTGCCAAACCGATCTCGCTTTTCGTTACAGAAATCGCCCGATGAAGACTCTACGTTTTCGCTTTATTCATACCGCGCTCCGTCAATATCTATATATTTTTCATACGATTTCAATCATTTTTATTGTAATAATAATAATAATAATTATTATTATTTTGGAATATTAATAATTTTCGTAATAACTTTAATTCCGTCATAATTATTTTGTAATAATAATCGTAATAATTCTCGTAATAATTGCAATAAATTCGTAATAATAATAATAATAATAATAATAATTTTTGTAATGATTAAAATAATTTCGTAATAATGTTAATAATTTTTGTAACGATGATAATAATTTTCGTAATAATTGCAATAATTCCATAATAATAATAATAATTTTTGTAACAATAAAAATAATTTCGTAATAATGATAATAATTTTCGTAATAATTGCAATAATTTCGTAATAATAATAATAATAACAATATTTGTAAAAATGATAATAATTTTCGTAATAATTGCAATAATTTCGTAATAATAATAATAATAATTTTGTTACTAACAATAATAATATTGTGTTAATAATAATTTTCGTAATAATTGCAATAATTTTGTAATAACAATAATAACTTTTTTAGTTTTCTAGTTTTTTTTTTTATTAATTAATATACAGGGTGTAACGCGAATTTTCGAGTTCCGATTGATACAAAAAATGTCGACTAGTTTTAGCAACGAATAAAAAGCAATAATACGAGAGGTTGTAAAATAATAATTATCGAATTGCATTCCAACGTCGCGCGGTTCAATCTCGTCATTCGACTAGACACAAGTGGGAAGAATAAATATTGTTTTTTTTTTTTTTTTGGTTGTCTCTTCCTCCTCTTTTTAAACCCTGTATAAGTGTACAGGTATCATTAATGAGACAACGGACGATAGCGACGGCAGAAAGAATACGAATTAACAACTCAAGAGTTGTGTCGTCGATTGTTATAGGCAAATAATAACAACAATGCGATTCTGTTTCATTGTGCAATTTGTGTATGAAATTTCAAACCGGTTGGTCAAACGCTTTCGCCATTGAAAGGTCTTTGACCGACGCGGACTCATCATACCCGCCACTTCGAGTCATGAAAGGTCTTGAAAATTGCGACATTTTTCAAATTGCCCGCGTACGTGTTCCCCCATACGAAATTACGCAATTAACGGTAATGCATTGGCAACCCAAACAAATTTCGCAATTAGCGGTAACGCGTTGGCGCTTCAAAAAAAAAAAAAAAAAAAAAAAAAAAAAAAGAAGAAGAAATGCAAATCTTTAGACGACCTTATATAATCCATTTAGTATCGAACTTCGTCCTTTTTATTTATTTGCTTATTTTTATATTTATTTATTTGCACTGTTTTAAGGAAAAATTAATTTAAATCTTGTTTAAAGTTTAGGGTAATTTAATCGAGTAATTGATTAATTGATAGTAAGAATTCATTAATAATTGAATGATATAATAATAAATCGTTTGGAAAAAGATTATTGAATTTTCATTACATTTCAATTTTTTTTTAATTGGAGGATGGTTTTAAAGATTTTAATGGTTTTTATGGTTTCTATGGAAGATGGTTTTTATGGTTTTAAAAATTGGAGGATGGTTTTTAATTGGAGATGGTTTTGAAGAGGATTTTTTTAATCCTCTTTAAAACTCGATTGAATTGAATCAATTAATTGATTAATCGATAGTAAGAATGAATTATTAATTATATTAAATAATGATAAATTCATAATAAATAAATCACGATAAATAGTTCGGAAAAAGATAATTGAATTTTACGTATTAATTGACTAATGAATAATAAGAATTAATTAATTAAATAATTAACGTAATAATAATAAATAATAAAGTGGTGCTTAAAAAGTAATAATAATAATCAATTAAATTAATAATAAATAAATAATAATGCATACTTTAACATGATTGAATTTACATAGAATCGTAATTAAAAAATATTGAAATTACAATTGTTCATTTTTTCAACAATTATGGAATCGTAATAAGCAATTGAATTATTGAGGATGATTTGATTGTTAATGACTCTTTTTCAAATGGAAATTTCATTTGTCTACTCTGGTCAGCGTTTTGTACTCTTTTGCTCATTCATTGGGAGGTTTCGGTCGCACGTTGGAATTCCCATATTATAATGTACGACCGACTCGTACCAAAGGAGATCCTTCGCGACTAAAGTCCCGTTGTAAAAGACACGTCTGACACGAATATCTGGGACGTGATAATCGTGGTCGAGATGACTAGCGTTAGGAAATTGTTCTTCGCGGTTCCACGAAGGTGGCTTCTCCACGAGAAAATGCGCTCCTTCTTAGTCAACGCGCTGACAATGAAAGATGGATATATTGGCCGAAGCTCGTACGAGTTCTTGCATTCGTTTTGCCTTTTTTACAGTCGACCATAAATGTATTTTTAATTTCCCCATTTACAGTTTTAAGTAGAGCTCGGATCGGGATTCTTCTGTGATGTGAGAAAATATAAATTGTTTTCAATGTCAATTCAGATTAGAAATGTAATTAATGATATTTGCGAATCTTCATTAATGAAATCTGTAAAATGTAATTCGAATGAATTTGCAAAATTTAATTGAATTTAATGTGCAAAATTAAATGTCGTTGAATTTACAAAATTGAATTTAATTGAATTTACAAAATTGAATTAAATTAAATTTGAAAAATTGAATTCAATTAAATTTGAAAAATTGAATTCAATTAAATTTGAAAAATTGAATTCAATTAAATTTGAAAAATTGAATTCAATTAAATTTGAAAAATTGAATTTAATTACATTTGAAAAATTGAATTCAATTAAATTTGAAAAATTGAATTCAATTAAATTTGAAAAATTGAATTCAATTTAATGTACGAAATTGAATTTAATTGAATTTGCAACATGTAATTCGATTTAATTTACAAAATTGAATTTAATTGAATTTGCAACATGTAATTCGATTTAATTTACAAAATTGAATTTAATTGAATTTGTAACATATAATTCGATTTAATTTACAAAATGGAATTTAAGTACATTTGTAACAATCGATTTAATTAAATTTACAAATCTTTTGATTAAATACTTTTTCTTTAATTAATTACATTCCATTGAACTTCAATTTCAATTAAATTTTTACGTCGAACAAAAAATACCTCGCGAGATTTCAAACGAAAAAGGTGGGGCTAATTGAACCGGTTTTCGGGAAAGATTTCCGTAGACTCGAAGAATGCCGTTAGGGTCATTCCCTATATCGGAATGTTTTCTAACGGAAGACCCGTTCGAAAAAGGTGAACATCTATCGACCCAAAATCTAGGGAAATTCGTCAAAGTTTTATTTCACAATTTAAATAATATTTTTATTACACTTTTTTTCACCGGAAATAAAAAATCACCCCCTTCCCTTGAAAATAATTTTGAAAATGGATCACGAAAAAAACGTCGTTTTGGATCGTTTTCAAATTTTGGAATCTTTTGCAATCCCGTGGAATAAACGGTTGCGCGATCTCGAAAGCACGCGCTCTTCGTATTGGTACGCAACTTCGCGTGCAATTGAACGAAGCCCCTGTACCGGAGAAATTGTGGCGAAAGGATTATTACCTCATTCTCGCTGAAATTTCGACGATTACGGAGAACTTTCGATTAAATTGCTCAATTTAATTCGTATTCGGTTCGCGTTTTTTTTTTTTTACTCGGATTTATCAGCCGACGTTTCCTCCTAATTAGCCTAAATCGTATAGATAAAATCGGCCGAATCTTCGCTTCAAGGAAATCGTGCAAATTGAATATTCTTGGTTTTCGAAAATAACTTGAAATTATTGAACTAGAGTGTAAGAGGGTCGAACTTTTTTTTCGATTCTGAAATAGTTTTGAGAGTCTGTCCAATCGAAAATTTTCAGCTGATTATGAATATTATAGAATTTTTGTCGAAAGCACTGCACGCAGCAAAAAAAAAAATCGTGTTTTTAGAAATTTTTTACGATTTTTTCGGGGAAATTTTGGGTTTTGGGGGAAATGAATGGTGGATTCGTGATCAGGGGATAAAATTACATCGAAAAGGACCAGTAAAAAAATATCAAAAATTCAAAATTTTTTTGGATTTTTGGGGAAAATTTGTTTTTTCACTAAATCATCGATAACTTTTTTTCCTTTGGGATTTGTCACTCCACTCTGTGCTCAATCTCTTCGTTATGATTTTCTCTTCAAAATCCTTTTTTAATCATTAAAATCCGATGATTTTTCGATTTTTGGCAGAATTTC
>JAPYZJ010004159.1:0-16012 GCA_030522765.1 Ophioninae sp. B BG-2022a | reverse complement strand
AAAAAAAAAAAAAAAAAAAAAAAAAATAAAAAAAAAAAAAAAAAAAAAAAAAAAAAAAAAAAAAAAAAAAAAAAAAAAAAAAAAAAAAAAAAAAAAAAATTGAAAAAAAAAAAAAGATCGCTCGTCGAAAAACGCAAATGGGCGTTATGCGTCGCGAGGAGCACACGGGTCGTCGGGAAACAGACGGGAGCGCGGCCGCATTGCGCAGAAGGCCGTGGACGTTACGCAAGAGGCGTGGGACCGCCGTTACCGTAATACGAATTACACGATATCTCGTTATGTAGGTGAGTAGTAGAAAACGGCGTATCTTTTCAAAACCCCTCTATAGGAAACAGGTCCCGTGTGCGGGCATAATATTTCCGCGTTTTCGGAAACGAGAGAGCGAAAGTTCGACTTCAATGACGATGGAAATTATTAACAACAAAAACAATTAAACAACGACAAATAAACAAATAATAAAAATTCGAATATAATAATAATAATAATGGTTGAATATTTTTTCGAGTACCGGAAATAGCCGTGATTCATTAAAAAAGGAAAATAATAACAATCATAATAACAATAATAATGGTTGAATATTTTTTCGAGTACCGGAAGTAGTCGTGATCCATTAAAAAAGAAAAATAATAATAATAATGATTGAATATTTTTTTTCGAGCACCGGAAGTAGTGATCCATCAAAAAAGAAAAATAATAATAATAAATTTTTTTTTTTCGAGTACCAGAAGTAGTCGTGATCCATCAAAATAGAAAAATAATAATAATAATGATTGAATATTTTTTTCGAGTACCGAAAGTAGTCGTGATCCATTAAAAAGAGGACAATAATAATGATAATGATAATAATAAAAATGAGAAAAAAGATGATCCGCCGTGGAATACGGCCGAATAAAGCGAGGCGTCTCAACGCGTGACGTAAACGGAAGACTCGCGTTCGAGGAAGCGAAATGACGAGCGTTTGAATCGCCGCGAGGGAACGAGGAAGAAACCTCCCCCCCCCCCCTTCTCTGCCCGAAGAAATCCATACATTGACACGGCAATGGACCTCGGATATGCATATGCACTTTATTCGAATACGATATACATAAAATGAACGTACGTGTGGGTGCGCTTGCGTTACGGCGCAAATGTCGCGGGGGAGACTGTCCGAGGTCACGCTTGGAGCCCGATAGACCCCCCAAACGCGTGCAATTTCTTATCGCGATAGGCTTTGATTACTCGACTCACACATACGTATCTGAGAGTGCCAATCTTCTCGAATCGCGTTTCTACGTACATGCAACGTTGTACGATTGCACGTTGTATGTAAATAAGCGATTTTACGAAAAACGACTTTTAAAAAAATGCGATTTTTTATTGTGAACATTTTTTTTTTTTTTGGAAGAAAAAAGGTCGAAATTTATCCAAAAGAATCAAAATTTCGAAATTACAAATTTGATAAAGGTCATGCCAGCAAAGCTAGGAAATTTGTTTGGGTTTGTTTGGGTTCGTTAGTTTGATTTTTAACCCTTGATTTTAAATGAATCCAAATGAACCCAAACAAACCCAAAAATTTACAAAATTTGTAGTAAGAGGACTTTTACAAATGCGACTTTTGATTGTGAAAATTTTTTTTTCGTTTGGAAGAAAAGAGGTCGAGATTTATGGGGTTGGGTAGGAAACACGAACTTCGATTGACCAAAAGAATCAAACCAAAAGAATCAAAATTTCGAAATTACAAATTTGATAAAGGTCATGCCAGCAAAGCTAGGAAATTTGTTTGGGTTTGTTTGGGTTCGTTAGTTTGATTTAAAATCCTTGATTTTAAATAAATCCAAATAAACCCAAACAAACCCAAAAATTTACAAAATTTGTAGTTTCGGAATATTCAAATTCGGGATTTTGAGACTTCTAATTCGAAGTTTGGGTTTCCTATCGCACTCCAAATTTATTTTGAAAAAATGAAATAATCATAATTGTAATGATAAAAAATAATAATGATAATAGTGCGATCTGAAATAATTCATGGGTGTTAATTGAAAGCCAGCTGTGTCTCGCGTGGACGTTCACCATGACGGGGGGTCGCCCGGCACTCGAATAACGGAAGCTCCTTTCGAGACCGGAAGACGACGTTTCGTAACGGATCGGGTGGCACGACTAATTTGTAGCGAGAGAGTTTCGATATATACGTACTATTTAATTAACCCTAATCGCAATAACTATGTCTATGTATTTATGAATATACAGGGTGGCGCGAAAAATTACGTTGAGAATATTCTACAATCGAATTTACGTTTCAATATTTGTAAGTTTTTAATATTTTATTTTTCAATATTAAAAAAGAAAATTCGTGAAAATTTCGTGACTATATTTCATTCGAAAAAATCGAATGCTTCGAAATATGCATTTTTCTCACGATAAGGAAATAAAAGATCGTGGGGCGATGTCACCGACTCATTTCCCCCACTCTGTACCCATCGAGACAACGGTTATTTTCGTCATACGTGTTTTTCTTTTTCCTCCCAAAATTTCGTCACCCTGTCATTAGGTGCGTTGCGAAAAGCACGGCTAATGGACGCAACGACACTTCCGTAATTACGTTGTTCAACCCCCGAGTCCGTTCGGCTTATCTTTCGTCTTTGCCTCGTTTTCCCCGTTTCCGAAAGTCGTCCAACCAAAAAATTAAGACCCCAAGGGAGTTCTAAAAAAAAAAAAACATTTTTTGATATTGTGTTCGTCAAAGCCAAAATAGTCGACTGATATTTTTCGAAAACGCGAAATCGAACTCGAAATCCAAAATTTTGATGAATAACGAATCAACGATTGAAACATTAATCAAATATATCGTAATACTTTATATTAATGAAATAAAACCCAAAATTGAAATTTTATTTTATTTAATTCGTTTTTAACCTCGCTATTGTGAATTACCAAAATACCCGCTATAATTGAGATTGGATAGTAATTATTTCAGGGGAAATGTAAAAATTCTAGGGAAGAGGGAAAGACCGAGTGGCTAAATCGACAAAATGTTCTGACATGCCGAAATAAATGCGGTTTCCATTTCTAACACGTTTGGCGTCTATCCCATACACATATACATATTTACAGATCCAGGTATAAATTAAGTCAACCTCATTGAGATATAAATTATTCTCTACGTAGGATCCGCGCAATAGGCGATCAGAAATTTTCGTACGTATCGCCCCGCCGTCGAGATCATTTATGGACGTTGAAAATTCCGCGGTACGTGCATCTGTAACGCTCGCAATGGTCATAGACCGAAAATCTAATTAGACTGTCTCGGAGCCGCATTAAGAATGTATTGCATTCGTATACTCGCTCTCAAAAGTTTTTTGCCACGGAAAATTTTGTATTTCACGAATCGACTAAAATTTGAAAAGAATTTTGTAAATTAAGAATCGATTAAAATTTGAAAAGAATTTTGTAATTTAAGAATCGATTAAAATTTGAAAAGAATTTTGTAATTTAAGAATGGATAATAAACAAGGCTTTTGAATAATAATAATAATAAGAGTAATAATAATTATTAATGTAAAATATAATGAATAATAATAACAATAATTCTCTACTTTATAATAATTATAATAGTAATAATAATTGTCGTTTGAAATTATAATAATAAAAAGAAAATTAATACGGAAAAGGTATTCACAGATTGTTTAAACAATTGATTGTTTAATTGCTTCAGTAACGAATATTTTGTTAACAATGTTATTTCGAATGTGTTAGATTTTGACAATATTTTTGTCAAATTACGCTGGATGAAAATTCTGAGGTTAGCATTTTGATAGGGAATGTACGAGTGATCGGTTCTTACTGCGGACGCGCCGTTTCGTGGGATGCATATAGCATGTACGTACCAAAAATCGATCGCTAGCCCTTAGCGACAGAATCGTATTTTCAGTGCTATTCAATTCCCGCACTCGGCATTAAATGACAAAAAATTATAGACCGGGAAAGATAAAACTCGCCGGAAATGCATTATTTTAAAAAATAGGTTACAAGAGGGAAGAATAGTGAGAGGGAACGGAGAAAAGGAACGACCGACCAATTCAACGAAGTCGATCGTGTTTATCTTGGTACCTACAAATATAACGGGATTTCATGTATATTGAGGATTTCTCATTTCAAATGAAACGGTAAAACGTCATGAAACTCATTTCGTCACAGTAAAAGCGGAGACAAGAACGGAAATAGATTCTTCCATTTTCACATCTCGAATTGATCTTGAATGAAGATTGACGATACCATGAAAACTGTAGTGGTGGAAATATACACTTTGCCAAACCTTACAACTTTTGTCGTAGACTTCTTACGACCAGATGGCTATTAAAAAAGTGTATGAGTTCCGTTTCTGATTTTCTGTTCAAGTGAGACACTCGGTATATGATATCCGACAGACAAGAGACTCGAATGAAAGATCAATGAACCTGCGAACGAGCAAACACGTGTGAGAATCGGGAGCTCGCCAAGCATCGAGGTTTCACGAATATCTATTCGCGAGCAATGCACTTATACATGGTGTCCCAAAAGCGAGACTCGATAAACGCGAGAGTAGACAAGGGACACACATTTTGAGTCGAAAAGTCCTTGGAAGTTTTTCGATCGGACGATTCCTTGGCGAGTTTTCGATGATCAAAGTTCCACCAATGAAAAGTTTGCTCCGCCCACCGCCCCACTCTTCCGATTATTCGAACTTCTACAATCGATAACTCTTCAGTGTTTCGTCCGATCGAAAAACGTCAAAGGACTTTTCGACTCGGAATTTAGTCCCGAATCGATCACCTCTATCTCTACTCCCACTTTCGTGGTACCCGGTAAATGCCAATTCGATCTTTGTATTTGCGTTGTGCGCGGCACGACGTGAAAACGGCTCGTCGATACACATTAGCAAAATGCGCGTACAAAAGTAGGGCATGGTGGCCACTGTGAGGCCATAACTCGTTCAGCACGACGATTCTAACACGCCATGTATAAACACGAAATAAACGCAGCTTTGCTCTCTATGCGCGCTCAATTTCTAAAGTACATCCTTACAAGCTTTCTCCCCGTGACTCCGTTGTGTCTTTTTGCACTTTTCTCTCGTTCTCCATATCCATCGTTTTTGCGTTTTTTTTTTTTTTGATAATTTTCTTTATTGGTATTCCTTTGCGAAACCGCGCGCCGACGGCTACCATCTGTGGGCACATTTCTGCGAAACGATTTCAGAAATTATAACGCGAGCCTTTGCGCAAGAACACGAATGTATACGCGAAGCCGGAGAGATCAACGGTACACGCGGAGTCGTAAAGCTTTCAGTTCCGGAAGGGATCAGCTAGTGATGGAAGGAAAAAAAGATTGGTGCACAGCTCTGGCGATCCGGGACGAGACATCGCCGAACGGAACATCGGAAACGCAAATTTTGGGTTTTTTAACAAAAACGATCAATTGAGGTATTTTTTCACTGAAAAATCAACCCCTATTTGAACCAACGTATTGTCGTGCTCGACGTCGTACTTTCGTTCTTTAATTGCGTTACAT
The DNA here is from genome assembly GCA_030522765.1 of Ophioninae sp. B BG-2022a. NCBI lineage: Eukaryota > Metazoa > Arthropoda > Insecta > Hymenoptera > Ichneumonidae > Ophioninae sp. B BG-2022a. The sequence goes on along the minus strand of JAPYZJ010004159.1, from coordinate 10,489 downwards.
CGAACGTAGCGATTATCGCGAAGAAGAAGCATTGGGATGCACTTTTCGCGAAGCACCCAATTTATCAGCGTGCTCCCGAGGAGATCGGGCGATTGTGCTTCGGTGCGCGATTGTCGCGATAACAGCGAGTATAATAACTGGAGCGCGGCGCTGCGCGGACCACGCGACGTCTACGTACGGCGCGAAAACTTCGTGACTACATAAGGGGTGTCTCGCTCAAGTCGTCACAACCGAATATCTCGCGATGTATGGACTTTAGGAAAAAACTTTTCGGACAAAAGTTTCATCATTTTTATCAATCAAAAGAATGGTCTTGAGCGTTTTTTATTTGGCCCCTATTTTCAAGGTGATTTCAAGGTCAACTGTGGTTTCTTCAACGACTGAATTTTTACCGTGTCGGGATCATTTTCGACTTTTTTAAAAAATGAAAAAATATTTCAAAAGAAAATTTTCAAAAAATAATTCGTTTTGACTATTCGTCTGCGACACCCGTTATGCGCGAAACGAAAGTGCGAGCGTGAAAAAAACGCGTAAGATATATCGCGTCGCGAATGATTTCCCTCGGTATGGAGAAAAGGAGAGAAAAAAAAAGGCTGACCGCGTGCGCGAATCGAAAATGCGCGCAGGTGGATCCAGTTGCGCGCGCAGGAAAGCGCAGCTGCAAAGTGCAGTCACGTGCGCCCGCCAAGTGCAGCGCGCGCCTCAACCTCGTGTGCACTAATTTTCCATCGTCTCTTTTTTTTTTTTTCCTCACTTACGTCTTCCCCTTCGTTTCGCTTTATCGAATCAGCATCATCGCCCTCGATCCTCGAGGTCGTCCGAATGAAATTCAAACGAAATGCAAGTACGTTGGGAAAATTATCGTTTCATCGCGACCTGCGTAATGTTCAGCATACGCCGGGGAAAATTTTTTATTGAAATTGAAAAATTTGAATGAAAAAAATCTCGATTTTTAGCTTCGACGGAAGTTTTTTTATTTAAACCCAAACAAACCCAAACAGATCGAACCAAATCACGAAAAACCAACGAAATTCCAAACATAATAAAATAATACAGAAAAAAAGGAAAAAAAAAATTTTTGTAAAGAATTTAAATGTCCGCTCAATGATGGAGGGAATCGTTTGATGATCCGAATAAATAGCGGTCTCTGCTTCACGGTAGCCAGCTAATTGGAGAAAATTAACGAATGGGAGAGGCAAAGGAGAAAGCAAGAAATAAAGAAAAAATATATCTACAGGGTGGCCAGAAAATAAGCTTTCCAAAAAAAGAACAGACGATTACTTTTTTTGTCCTTTTGTAAATATTTTTTGTTTATTTTTCAAACGATTGAAATATCGATCCGAGACAACCAGGTTTTCGTTTTGGACGTCGATTTCGAGTCACCCTGTATACATGTGTATAAAGGGCGAAAGGGGATAAAGATTGACCTCTCTCATGATCACCACTCGGTGGTCATGAAAGAAAAAAACGAAATTAAATGAACCAAGAGATGAGAACGTGAACGGTCGATAAACTATATATATGTACACACATATACGTACGACGTAATCCTATTTATCTCAGCGTTCACCCCCATTTATAACACATCTGTCTTCATATAAATTCTCATTTATATACCAACGAAAAAGGAAAAAAAATCCACTTATATATATATATATATATATATATATGTATATATATATAAATTAATGTCTAATTGGAATAGGCATCAGCGTCTTGCAGCCATATAAATATGAATTCATATACCCAGAAGAAATTTCGTGCATCCCCGTTAAAAAAAGTCCCATTTTTTAAATCCGTATTTTGTCATTTTATCAAAATTTTAATCGAAATATTTTACTTTTATCTTGAAGACGCAATTTCTTTTTATTTCTTGAATTTTTTTTCTTTTCAGAATAAAATTTTAGTCAAATTTTGTTAATTCGAAATTAAGCCGGTATTTTTGTATTTTTACTCGAATTTTCTTTTCGTGTAAAATGTTGTAATTTTGAGGGACAACAAAAATAATAATTTTCGTTCCAAAGTTGGAGTCGTCAACGTAACGAAATCCGAGGGGATGGTGAAACCTGACTTTCACTGTTTCAGCGAGTGTGCGGTCAAGAAATTGGCGATTAGCGAGCCACGTAATGAAAAAAAAGGGAAAATTAAGGAAAAAAAAAGAAATAAATAAAAAAAATAGAAAATAGAAACGCATATACGAACGCGGCTGTGCAATTTTTGTGCGCCGGCGTGGCGCGCGTTCCGGCGATGAAGAATTTACGACTCGGAATTCCGGCAACACTCACCTGTAACAAAGAACCAAAAGTCGTTCGGTTAAAAAAAAGTCAGATTTGCATTTTTTGAAGGAATGAAAAATGAATTGATCGTTGGTGTTGGTAAGTGAGAAGAAAATTCGGGGCTGCGTAGAGTCGGTTAACTCTTCGATGAAACAATCTAGGAAAATTGACGTAGCTTGTGGAAATGTTTGTTGACTCGAACAAACCCAAACTAACCCAAACTAATCCAAAAATATTCAAACGAATCCAAGCAAACCGAAATAAACCCAAACAAACAAATCTAACAATGTTCAAACGAACCCAAACAAACCGAAATAAACCCATCAAAACCCAAACAAACCCAACCAACCGATTCGAGCCAAAAAAAACTCAACGAGTCGATCCAAACCCAAACAAACTCAACCAACCCATCTAAACCCAAACAAATCCAACAATGTTCAAACGAACCCAAACAAACCCAAACAAACCCATCAAAACCCAAACAAACTCAACCAACCCATCCAAACCCAAAAAAACTCAACGAACCCATCCAAACCCAAACAACCCATTATAACCTATCCAAACCCAAAAAAAAATCCATCCAAACCCATCCAATCCAAAAATACCCCCAACCAAACCCAAACAGACCCAACCAAAAATATTCCTTTCCGTTTCAATCAACAGGCCAGCTTACACCCAAAAGTCAACGATAAATCCCCAAACACATGGAAAACACGAATCCGTCGTTCAACCATACTCCTTCCTCGCGAATGTCTCGCGACAGAATCTCTATTTTCTTTTTCGTTCCCGACCACGTGGGGGTCGCGTTTTTCGCTACTATTTCGAGGGAAAACGCGATGAAGAAGGTGACGCAGCTCGGAGCTGATTCAGGGGCCAGTGCCCCCGGAGTCGGGAGAAAATGAGTCCACAAAGGGCGACGCGGTAATTGCTAACGTTGGCGAAGGGAAGGAGAGAAGAAGGGACGCTTGGTTGTTGGCTTGATGTAAGTTACGAGTGAACCTCTCTCTCTCTCTTTCTCTTGCTCTCTATTATTTTTATTATTATTATTTCCTCTCAGTTTTATATAAGTTTAGGTTCGTTTTCTAGTCTTACTGCTTTTATATTCTCTAGCTATTGTATTTTCAAATTTGGTATTTTTCCATTTGCCCGAATAGTTTTCTAGGGCATAATAAAATCATCAATCAATCAATCTCTCCGCGTGGTATCATTGAGAAAACCTCGCTCGAAGCGTTTAAAAGTGAGCTACACGAGTACTTGCTTGATATAGAAATTCCGGAAGCTTCGGAAGAGTGATTGGATCCTATTATAAATGTTGTTATCGATATATTTTTTCTTTTTTATTTTCCAATTTCATTATTTTTAATTATATAGTTATTATTATTATTATTTTGTTGTATTGAATTGAAATGGGCTGCTGGCGAAGGTGTAGGTTGTTATTATGAAAAATAATTATTTTTATTTTTATTTTTATTGTATACATTTATTATATTATTTTATTATAGAATTATTATTTAATTGCATTATTTAGTTTCCTCGTGTAGCATTATTATTATTTATGTTCTTATTTTGTTATTATTTTGTATATTGCATCTTATTGCCCGAAAGTTTACTGGAGCATATTAAAATCTATCGTCATCGTCATCATCTCTCTCTCTCTCTCTCTTTCCACTCTCCACCAGTAACTCCATTTACGGTACTTATTTTGTAAAACTTTTATTTCTTTTTGTATTATTTTTATTATTTTCTGAATTTTTGTATTATTTTTCTTATTTTCTGAATTTTTGTATTATTTTTCTTATTTTCTGAATTTTTGTATTATTTTTGTATTATTTTTATTATTCTCTGAATTTTCGTATTATTTTTGTATTATTTTCAATATTTGTTAAGATTATTATGTTGCTCGATAGTTAATTTTAGGGCATAATAAAATTTATCATCATCATTATCTCTCTCTCTCTCTCTCTCTCTCTCTCTCTCTTTTTCTTCATCGAGCCACACAGACTCTCATCAGCCCATGGCTGATTCATTGGACGTCGTTCGCTCGTTGCAATACCCGCTCTAAACACGACACTCTCCTACTATATATAGAAACGATCATGAGTTATATCGCGTGTGTTCAGGAAGAGTGCGTGGGTCCGAGCGATTCGTTTTCTCAAACGTTTTTGCCGGTGTCCCGTGCAATATTAGACTCGTGACGCACCGATGAAGGGATGAGAAAAGAAAATCAAAAAAGGAGTGGGAGGAGGATTCCACCCTTGATTGCCTCGAGGCAATCTGATCGGACGTAAAATTGCCCCGGCCACGCGACATTCTACTCAATCGCGTTACTCGGCCAATTCCATTCAATTACGTCGACCCGACCAAAGCTCATTCCTCATCGCTCAGGAAATAATTCAGTGATTTTTTTTTCAATTCAATTCAAAAGTGAAAGATTTGTTTAAATCTTCGCGATTCATTATTAAACAATTTCAATTACTATCAATTAGCAAAAAATAAAAAATATATTCCGAATAATAATATTATTCGAATAATATCGAATATTATTCGAATAATATCGAATATATTCGAATAATATCGAATAATATCGAATAATATCGAATATATTCGAATATATTCGAATATATTCGAATAATATCGAATAATATCGAATATATTCGAATAATATCGAATAATATCGAATATATCGAATATATCGAATAATATCGAATATATTCGAATATATCGAATAATATCGAATGTATTCGAATATATTCGAATATATCGAATAATATCGAATATATTCGAATATATCGAATAATATCGAATATATTCGAATATATCGAATAATATCGAATAATATCGAATATATTCGGATATATTCGAAGATATTCGAATATATTCGAATATATTCGAATAATAATCGAATAATATTATTCGACAATATTTCGAATTCGAAATTTCGAAGACGATTCATATTCAATCCGAGCCCAAACAAACCCAAACAAATTCGGCTCGTCATTAATCGAGGTACCTTTGAGAACAAAAGAACAAAGGATAAATAAATATAACAAGTGTAAAAAAAAAAATATAAAAAAGAACAAGTGAAAGGTACACGCGACCTGGCCACGTATATCTTCCACGTCCCCCGTTGCACCCCATTCTCCCCAGCTGATTCATAAAGTAACTAGCCCAGAATGACAAGTCTTGCGTACTCGAATTCCACGCTTTATTTTGCGTTCTCAGAGTCGTTGGATTATCGATGACGCATTGCTTCGATACGAAAGCTATTATTATTATTATTAATATTAAAATAGTAATAATTATAATTATTACTATTTCAATATTAAAATAGTAACAATAATAATAATTATTATCATTAATATTAAAATAATTATTAATAATAATAATAATCATAATGAATAATATTCATTACGATTATTTTTATATTTATTATATAAAATATAAAAAGCATTTAATATACCACTGATTTAATATTATTTATAGAAATTACTTTAAAATTGATGTAATCCATTATTTTTAATATTCAATATATTAATTTATCATTTATTGTTGTTTATATATACTAGTTAATAAATTATTATTCGATTATTCGTACTTGTTAATAGAATAATTAATATTATTCATTATTTAAATTATTTATTTTTTTTAATGAAATTTCAAAAAGATAAATTTGATTTTTGGTTCGTTCCATTTTTGGATAAATCTTTGAGTAAGGGAAAAAGGTAAAAATTGTAGAGCTTTCTATTTCCGTCTATGACGAGTTTCGGTTTCCCTCTCGATCGCTCGTCACGTCGAAAGAAAATGAAAAGAGCGGCGGGCGTACCGGAAACGAGCTTATGTCCCGCACCGATCGACAAAATATTCAAGATCTAATTCCGGATGCTGGGGTATGTGCAACGGCGACGCGTGGTCGGGCGGGCGGTCTCGCCTATTTTCCCACTGACGGTTCTGTCGATGTTCATGTCCGCGTCGGAAACGAAATTCCATTTTGGTGGCTGTCGCTTTTTCGTTCGTGCAGTGTACGAAGAATAAATTGAATCCGTCGTTTCGTTTCTCCGTGACTGCTCAATAATTCTTATGACTTTTGTAACGAAAAATTATCAGAAAATTTGAAAATTTTGAATATCATAATTAAAAAAAAATTTCTATTAACAATTATTTTATTGTCCTATTTTATTCAATATTTATTCCTTGTTTGGGTTTGTTCGATAACTTCAATTTTGTTATATTAATTAATTTATTCAATTTTATACAATATGCATTTTTTTATTTGACAAAAAAAACAGTTTATTTATTTAACAATTGGCCAAATTAATTTTCGTATCGTTTCAATAACAAACTAAATGATATAATTAATAATAATATTCTTAAAAACCCAAACACGAGTATAAATATTTTGATTTTATTTTAAAATATAAATATTTTATTTATTTAACAATCTTCCGAATTAATATTCGTTGTGTTGCAGTAAAAAATAAATTATTTAGTTAATAACAATGTTTTTACAAACCCAAACATGTATAGAAATAAATAAATGGGTAAATAAATAACTAACTAAATAACTAACTAAATAAATAAATAAATAAATAAATAAATATTGTTCGTCAAAATAAATAAATATTTATCCGTGCAACGATCGTGTCTCGGCGCCGCCGTCAAATAAATCGATAATGCACGTAGCATTCGTCGTTACACGTATTCTATTACTTTTCTTTTTTTTTTTCCATGTAATTCCGCGCCAGATACGTTTCCACTTAACGTTGGAATAAATCGTCAAATATTGACGGGGAACGGGAAAATGCATGCGGCGTGGTTGAGAGAGAGCTCCCTGGGCGATTGCAACAACCGAGAAAGTAGATCGATTCGCGTGAGAAGTCTTGCCGAGGGCGGGGAGAGGGGGGGGGGGGGGGGGTAACGTACAAATAAGCGTACGCCGGTATCGAGTACACGTGAATAAGTGGCGGTAGGGTAACACCCGTTACCCTCGTATCAACCGTGTGAGAGAAACGCGTATGCGCAACTACGAACACTCACTCGAATTTATCCGTGTATTGATTCTCATACTAGCCTACTGGCCCGCGATCTACTCGAATAAACACCGCGAGAGACATCGCGACACTCCTTTTCATCCTGCTATTCCTCGGAATAATAATAATAATTATTGCCACCATTGATAACGATTTATTAGAGATAAACGTCAATATTAGAGCATGGGCGATTGTTATTAATTAATTGTGCAACAAATAAAAGAAATACGTTGATTAATGATGAATTGATTGGTCAGTATTCATTTTTAACAATTATTTTTAATTAATATAATTTTTATTGAATTAAGTTCATTAATTGATCGAAAATAATTTTTAACAATTATCTTTAATTGGTAGAATTTTTAGTAAATTAAGTTAAGTGATTACGTAATTATACGGGGGAATTTTAATAATCAAATAGAATTTTAATTTTATCGTTGTTCGATTAATAGTAGATCAATTAAATTGATTAACGATAATCATTGTTAACAATTATCTTTAATTCAGGTTATTTTTATTAAATTAAGTTATTTGATTACGTAATCGTAGAGTACAATTATAATAATTAACTGGAATATTAATGTTATCGTTGCTAAATTAATAATAGTTTAATTAAATTAAATTAATAATAAACTCAATTATTCCTGTAATGATAATAATTATCATCAATAAATTAATTGAAGGTTCATTTAATAAATATAATTTTCAAAGATAAACTTAATGTTAACTTGATCTTAATTTATCAACAATTATCAGCATTGGCTAGTTAGTCAAGAAATATTTTTATAATTACTATTAACAATGTTTATTGTCAATAGCAACAATTATCGGTGCTAACCCAATCGCATTGGCCGTTTCAAGAAATAATACAATTCTCGACGCGGGGTCGTTAATCCTCGTCGAGAATATGACGCCGGATCAGCGGAAAGTGGCTCTACGAGTGTCTAAAAGTCAAACGGAACGAGGCTGGAAGAGACGAACGAGAGAGAGAGAGAGAGAAGAGAGGATAGATCTCCCAGGAAGGAGACTGCCGTTTAAAGCATGACTCATCCCGCAAAAGGCTAGGGATAAACGAGCAGAGTACGAGCGAGAAGCATTGAGGCTCCCTAGTGAATAGCCAAGCGAGACGAAGATCAAGAGGGCAAAAGCGAATGAGCCGAGGATGAAGGAGGAAGAGAGGCAGAGGGAACTGACCGATGGCGAGGGAACGAGGGGGCAAAAAGGAGGGGGGTGGTAGGGGGCATGCGGCAAACCGGGGCTATCCCGGACGCGAGATGAGCCTCGTCAAGCACAAACGAGACCGTGAATCTTCTCGGAGTCTGCACACTTTTGTATCATCCACCATGCAGATGTGCATGTGCACGCACGTGGACATGAGTTAGGATATATTTAATACAAGTTCGGGCAGTATTTATTGTTCATTTTTGAGGTTATGTCTTCGTTGAACATTTTTTTGTTGTTGTTTTCTTTGAGTTTAGAATTTTTTTTTGGTATTTGGGTTTCGTGTTTTTTGGAAAAAAAAATAGTGAAGCTTGCTTAGACTAGGAACCAACTATCTGTAAATTCTTAATACCCTAGGTTCAATAGGTACCTGGTAAAAAAATATGGAATGTCTGGATGCTGTTTTCTATGCCGCTAAGCAGATGGCATGGGGCTTTGTTTAAATAATTATAACTCCGTTGTTTATCGATCTTTATCAACGAAAAAAAATCTCGAGCCTAACAACCCCACGAGCCAAGTACTTGTAAATTTCCAACCCTCCAACTGCAGTACACCCTCCAGAAAAAAATCTTGAAAATCGTGCTGTTGTCTTCTTCGCCTCCAAGTAGCTGTCATGAGGTTTTCTTTAAACAATTATAACTCCGCTGTTTATGGATCTTTCTCAACGAAAAAAAATCTCGAGCCCAGCAAACCTACGTACCAACTACCCGTAAATTTTCAACCCCCCAACTCCAATACACCCCCGAGAAAAAAATCTTGAAAATCGGCGACTCCTCTGCGTCAGGACAAAACACTGTTCATCGCCATTCTTTTTGTTTCGTTTTTCTTTTTTTCTGCATTGACACCACGGTGCAGCGAAATGTACGAAAAGTAAATGTGTCGGGCACGAGTAAAACCGGTCTTTCGAGGGGACTGAGCGCATGTGCGAGCGCAACGAGACGACAAAAATTTGCGCAAGTCCGACGATGAGCTTCGGGCTGTGTGCGTTCCTCTCTGGGCTTATGGCGAGACTCGGCAAAATTCAATGGGGAGTGAATGCACGTCACGCCGTACGTGTGCGTCCCAACGACAATTCAAACCCCTCCCTTTCCCTTTCCCACCCCCAGGTCTATTACCATACCACATGTACGAGTATAATGTGCACTTCGTTTCTATACGTGGTCACAAAGTGTCGCCTCGTATGTGCAGCAGACAGCCAATAAGAGACAAAGACCTGAAGGCAAAAGTAAATGAAAAAAAAAAAGAAAACGATTGAAAGAAAAAATAAAACGAAAAAAAAAAACAAAAATGAATAAAGCTGCGGGAGAAACGGAACAATGCCTTCGTCTTCGCTGATGCGCGGAAAAAGTCCATTGGCGATTTTTTTTTTCAGCCACCTCTCGGTTAACAATGAAAGAGCGGAAAAGTTAAAAAAAAAAGTTTCAGAAATAAAGTCACATTGTTTAGATAGTAAAAAATAGTAAAGTCCTCTAAATAACAGTAACGTACCAAAAATAGTAAAAAAATATTTAGCAGTCAAAAAATTAAAAAAAAATTGAACATCTTTTGAAGAAAAATTACAAAATTCTTCAATAGAAAAATAAAAAAAATGTTGGCGAAAAAATTAAAAAAAAACTTTAAAAAAACTAGAAAAATTAAGAATTCTTCTACCGAAAAACCAAACATTTTTAAATCAGTTTTAATTTTAAGATAAAAAAAAAGTTTCCCGGATTTAAACCGGTATAGCTACAGTGGGTTGATTCCAAGATGCAGCTTGAAGCTCGTTTGACCCAGTAATAAATATCGGAGCGAAGAAAAAGTAAATCGAGTATAGTGTGTGGTTTATTGGGTTCGCCGAAGCTGCCTGTTCTTCATCGAGGTCAGCCCCTTCACCTCCCAAGTGCCACATTCAATTCTCGCTAAAACTCATTGAGCAAAACTGCTTTTTTTAAAATGTTTTTTTTTTTTTTCGTTTTTTAAATTTCT
>JAPYZJ010004158.1:0-14324 GCA_030522765.1 Ophioninae sp. B BG-2022a | reverse complement strand
TTTTTTCGTTTACAAACGTGACTACAGATGTGCGTGTGTTCCCAGGCGAGTGTGTACGTTCGTACGAGTGTGTGGGAAGGATCCGCTACCGGATGGTGATTCCCGAGTGATATTTACCATGCCGTCGTTTATGCCTAACGCAAAGCCACTTCCTCGTTTATACGAATGCGAGAAGACGCACCGATTCATTGTGCAGTAATCGCACACGCATGTATATAAATACTTTTGTGACACGTGTGATTTTATTTATACTTCTATCCTCGTTTTCCCTCTTCCTCTTTCCTTCCCCTCTTCCTTCCATCCATCGCTTCTCTCTCTCTCTCTCTCTCTCTCTCTCTATCTCTCGTACGAAGATCGCGAGTTTCATTGAAATTGAATCATCATTAGCAGATATCCTGCTGCATCTCTCCAGCGGGATTTTCTTATTTTGCACGTGTGCGCGTGTGGGCTTTTTTTCTCAGTGTGTGTGTGCGCGTCTGTGTATCGTCAGAGACGGAAACCCGAAGAGCTGAAAAACTGGAAGTGCAGGATTGCTTTTATTATATATACATATATATATATATATATATGCATCTTTGTTTCGTCACGGATCTACGCTCGTGTTGGATCGACGTAATTTTTCACAAAGGTCAGTATGTATTATTGCTAACGAGGATTTAACGTCTCGTTCTATCCTCGCTATATGCTTCTTTTCTTTATATCCCTAGAATCGCAATTACGACGAGTGTGGGAAAAAAAAAAAAACGGAAATCGATAGCGTCCTAAATTCGTTCCACTGGATGATTCAAGGGACTTTAAGGGCATGGTTACACTCGTCCCTTAAAGTTCGAAGCTCGAAATCGCTTTGTGCCTTTCGTTCTTATGATTTTTGGTTTTTTAAACTTTTTTTTGTAGCGCCCTTCCGGTTCGTTACGAATCGCTTTTTTTTCTATTTTTTTTTCTTCTTTTTTGAGCTATCGTCGGCGTTTTTCATGGCGAGTCGACGAAACCTTCCGTAATTTTGAAAAATCGCGCAAACTAAAAGCCTCGCGCGCTCCGAACAGCTGTGCACCACGAGAAACCCGAGAGTCTCACGAACCGTTAGAGAAACGCGACACACGTGACATTCCTAATAACGAGACACGAAGAGCGCATTTATGTATCGTACCTACCATATAACTGTCTCTTTCGTATTAGCCTGAAAACTCGGAGCAATGAGCTCGTGGTTACGTGAACACGCTGCCATATATGTGTGTATAGATAAATATATATATATATATATATATATATACGTGTACACAAAAGAATTTTCGGGATAAATAAAAAGTCTCCTTATTTTTTGAACAAACCTCGTATGCAGGTTTGTTTGGGTTTGTTCGAACCCAAACAGGTTTGTTTGAGTCTGTTCGAAGCCAAACAGGTTTGTTTGGGTCTGTTCGAACCCAAACAGGTTTGTTTGGGTCTGTTCGAACCCAAACAGGTTTGTTTGGGTTTGTTCGAACCCAGACAGATTTGTTTTGGTTTTTTCGAACCCAAACAAGTTTGTTTGGGTCAGTTCGAACCCAAAGAGGTTTGTTTGGGTCTGTTTGAACCCAAACAGGTTTGTTTGGGTTTGTTCGAACTCAGACAGGTTTGTTTGGGTTTGTTCGAACTCAGACAGGTTTGTTTGGGTTTGTTCGAACTCAGACAGGTTTGTTTGGGTTTGTTCGAACGCAAACTGGTTTGTTTGGGTTTGTTCGAACGCAAACTGGTTTGTTTGGGTTTGTTCGAACGCAAACTGGTTTGTTTGGGTTTGTTCGAACCCAAACAGGCATGTTTGGGTTTTTCGAGGTTTGTTCAAAAAATAAGGAGACTTTATTTATCCCGAAAATTCGTTATTTATCAATTACTATTTCGTACTCTTCGAAATAATCAGCCTCAGATGTAATACGCTTGTGCCACCGCTTTTTTCAATCCTCGAACAACGAAAACGTTATTATCTCTCACAGTACTCATTCTCCAAACGAGCGATCGAGTACATTTGAAAACTCTCTTTTTCTACACGTTTTTCATCGAAAAATCATTTCACAAAAATAACGTTACTTCCTCGTGTTCCTTTCTCCATTTCTTCACAGCGTGCAATTACCTTTTTTTTTCTCTCACACACGCGTATGAAGAACCAATTGATTAAAAATTTTTCACACTCTTTTCGAACCGGAAATTTCGATCGAGAAACAAAACAAAAAAAAAATGGCGACGGGAGAGAACAAACAAGGCACGGAATCGGACCTTTCCAGGTGCGAAGTTGGACTGTTCAAGAGAGAGAAAGAGAGAGAGAGAGAGAGAGAGAGAGAGAGAGAGAGAGAGAGACGAACAAACGAACATTCACGTGTACATCAGCGAGCGAGCGAGCTAGTTGATACAAGATCGCTAGTTTTGATTTTTCCACTAGGCGGGGATATGGAAAGCCCTCACCACGAGTTTCGAGCGTGACTCGATGTGCCACTTTCACAATCAATGCCAGCTTCCCTCCTTCTCTTCCTCCTCTTTCCACCAGCCCGCCATCCCTCCCCCTCCCCTTCTCCTCCTCCTCCTCCTCTTGACGCTCCTCCTCTTCTTCCACCAGAATAAAAACAACGTACTTTTTATTTACGGATCGCATAGCGACGAAGAGCGATTCCTCGGGGTCGAGTAGGAAATCCGAACTTCGAATTACCGGAAGGCTCAAATTTCCGAATTTCAATATTCCTACAAATTTCGTTAATTGTTTGTTTGGGTTTGTTTGAGTTTGTTTAAAATCAAGGGTTGAAAATCAAACTGAAGAACCTAAACAAACCCAAAAAAATTTTGTAAACCTTTACGAAATTTGTAGTTTCGAACTATTAGAATTCGGAATTTTGAGCCTTCTGGTCAATCGAAGTTCGGGTTTCTTACTCAGCCCCACCGAAACTACAAATTTCGTAAATTGTTTGGGTTTGTTTGAAATCAAGAGTTTAAAATCAAAGTAACGAACCCAAACAAACCCAAACAGATTTTGTAAACCTTAACGAAATTTGTAGTTTCGAACTATTAGAATTCGGAATTTTGAGCCTTCTGGTCAATCGAAGTTCGGGTTTCCTACTCAGTCCCACCGAAACTACAAGTATTGTAAATTTTTGGGTTTGTTTGGGTTCGATTAAAATCAAGGGTTGAAAATCAAACGAACGAACCCAAACAAACCCAAACAAATTTCACAAACCTTTACAAAATTTGTAGTTTCAAACTATTACAGTTCGAAATTTTGGGCCTTCTAGTCAATCGAAGTTCGGGTTTCCTACTCAGCCCCCCCGAATCCTCGCGATTATTGTTTCGCCTCTTTCAAAGACTGTTTATTCGAATTTCGAGCGAACGCGTTATCCGCGGGGAGTCGATGATTCATTTCACCCGCAACGACGCTAATAACGGCGGCAATCGTATTAAGAAAAAAACACAAAAAAAAAAAAATAAAGAAATAAAAAGCAACGAAAGGAAAAAAAAAAAGAACGTCAAGGTCAGAAACAATCAGCAATTAACGTTTGTAAAGATGCGCGCTCTCGTCGAGACGCGCACTGTTACGAACGGGAATGAATTTTTCTACGATTTTGTTGCCTCGTGTAAACAATAATAATGGTTTGGACGACGAGGGACGATCGATCATCTGCGCTCGGCTTTAAATTCCATCCCGTGAGTCAAGCGCGAATCGTGCTCTCTCAACGTCTTTTTTCTTACCGTACATCCAGCTGATGAACGAACGGAAAGAGAGGAACGCTTATCAGAGACAAAGGAAATCGTAGCTTTGCGAAATACCGAAACTCCTGGCAACCGCGATCATCGTGGAAGCTGAGATTCTCATTAAGCGAAATTCAATGAGTCGTGCAGACATTTTGATAGGGATACAATTGGATTCTTATATTCCTTCCCAATCTCTGATTGGGATCCAATGGGATATCGCATTGGGTCACCATACGGTAACGTCACGCTCGTACATCGGATTCCTATACGGAATCCCTATTGGATTCATATCTACAAATCTTACACTGAAAAAAAAATTTCAATTTTCATTGTTCTTAACCCTACATTACTACTCATGTTGCAACGTACGCATCATATTGACTAATGATTTTATTCAAAATCTATAAGTATGATTGATGTGTTTTGACTGCTAATATAGGTAATTGTGTATATTACTAAAAAGAGAAAAACAGAATTTTAAATAATATTGTAAAAAAGAGGTTTTAATATTAAATATTTAATATTATATAAGAGAGAATATAATATATAATATTAAATGATATAATATTTAATATTAATAATATAATAAATAAGATTATATTTAATATTAAATATTTAATATTATATAAGAGAGAAAAGGGGATAAAAAGAGAGAGCAATGTATGAAAAACGCGGGCACCTCTGCGACGTAGAGTAGTAATCTAGGGTTAATGTTTCATTTTTCCACAATTATTTACAACAATATTTTACAATTATTTACAAGTATTTAATGGCTTCAGTGGTCCTGAAATAATTATCCGTGAAAACATGTTAAATGTTACATTCAATAAAATTAAATAAAATTAAATAAAATTAAATCGTATTAATTAAAATAATTTAAATTAAATTAAAAAATTAAGTAAATTAAATGAAATCAAATTAAATACAAAATTTAAGTAAATTAAATTAAACCGTATTAAATTAAATCAAATTAGATAAAAAATGTAAGTAAATTAAAATAAATAAAATCGTATTAAATTAAATTAAATCTGCCAACCGTAAATAGTTAAGGGAGTCACCGATACCCCAAAGGTGTAAACTGCCTCGCGTGTGTATGCACCACTAGAGAAAACTGGACCAGTCATCGACCCCGTGAGGATTCGGCTAAGAAAGATAAATATATGAGGTTGGATATAGTCCGAGGGTCCGTAACGAAACGGAGTTCTCTCGGTCGGGGTCCTTCTTGAAGCATGCGGTCTTGATGATGATGATGATGATGATGGCTGGCTGGCTGGCTGGCTGGCAAGGAACCGGAACCTCTCCCCTAGTCTCTCGGCTGTGCTTCAACACAAAACAGACGAGCACAGAGGCGGGAGGGGGGGAGGGGGGGGGGGAGAGTACCCCAAAAATGTAACAAAAAGCATTAAAGCGCAGGCGCAAGAAGATACAGACGTTCGGGGCCTTGACCACGATGAAAGGTGAACACGGGCATTTCGCAGTTGCCACACACGCTATACGAGTTTTCGGCTTCGTACCAACCGCTGAAAATGAAGAATTTTGAAACCAAAAAAAAAAAAAAAAAAAAAAAAGATAATAATAAAAAAAAAATAATAAAAAAAAATGATTAAAAAAAACTAGACGAAAAGAGAGACGAGAGGAGTTGAATAGCTCGGGTCAGAAAGGAGAGCAGCGATGATGACCGTTTGAGAACAAAGACGACTCGTTGTCTCGGAACCGTTCTCCGGGACCGTGATGAACGTACCTTCTGGAACAACGAATAAACGTTGAATTTCATAACCTCGGATACCAGAGCCAATGGTGATCTAGACTTTGGTTATGGGAAATTGTGAAACGTAAGATTGGTCACGGTTATACGATACGTGTCTTTACGTAGCTGGTATGTGTGCGTGTATACATATTTTGCCGGTCTCGTTTATAGCCGACGAGATCGGTAATTGCAACGATGGCCTCCGTGAAAGTGGAAAATAATACCATCGGGGGTCTGTCTTGGAACGCCGACGTGTGTTCCACATCTTCTCTCCTCCCGAGATCGTTCTCGCCAGAGCACAAGTGCTCATCGTGACGTGTCACTTTTTTTTTTAATACACTCTTAACCGGGATTTTAAGGTTGTACGGAGTATGCCTGACGATATACTGATTACCCCGAAGGGCAACTTGGATTGGTTCCATTTTCGTTAAAACGTACATCAATTCCCCCCTCCCCTTCATTGTAGCTTAAAAATCGTTCCGAAAGTTTACTTAAGGTAGCCTTGTTAGGCCCACCTTATTTGTTTTTAAGTACGACAAAAATATGAGTGTTGAAATAAAATAATTTTTTTTTTTAGTTAATAAAAATAAAATAAATTAAAAAATAAAACAAAAATGTTTATTTAATCATTAATTCAATAATCAACGGATTGATAATAATTTTCGTTCAGAAAACAATATTCACTATTAACTATAAACTTTTTTAAAATAAAGCTTCTTCTGGGCCTTATTCAGACCACTTTAGACTACTTTTTTTTTTCTCTACTTATTATCAATAATGCTGTCAATTTTGTGCGAACAATATTTAAAAAATAAGGATTTTGTTCTTTATTTCTTGTTTTTTGTATTTGTTTATTGAATCTGATATTATTTATTTTAAGAAAAAAAAGGAGTTTATTCGGTTTTTGATGAAAAGGTTTTTTGTTCAATTTTGTTTATTGCTGCAATTGTAAATATTCTTATGAAATTTGCGACGCATGTTTGTTAATAGAACTACGAATAAACGTCCGAATGATTTTTCGATCATCGGGTTATTCCATGAAAATTAATTTGATTACATAACCCTGATTTCGTGGATCACCACAGTAGTCGGACCCTAACCTTCCAAGGATTAGGGTCAGGTAGAAAATAAATATTAATTTTATCACGTTCACGGATTTCAATCGGAAAAAAAAAATTTTTTTTCTTAGTCCATAAAATAGATATTTCGTCGTCCCGTCATAATCCCCATTACGAATTGATTGACTTGGCGGCCCTCAGGCAGATATCTGAGCATATCTATTGACATTGCAATAAAACTTTACTGTGTTAGCGGATATTAAAGTTCCAAGAGAGAGTATTCCACATATTACGATGTAATCTTTCCAATTCTGGGGATTATTTTTGACTGAAGATTGGGCATTGAAATTTTACATTAGTCACTCGAACAAATGACGAATTCTTGATTCTGATTTTCTTACAAAAAAAAACTCAATGACGCCGGATCTCCTTGGATGATTTTTTTTATTAACGAGAATTCAAAAAAAAATCATCATTATTTCTTCGTACGGTCGTATTCTTAAACAGTGTCTGGTTGTGCCCATTAAGGCCTGAATACAATTTATTTCCGAATCATCTCGATGATTCTGAAATAAATGGGAAATTTTTTCGTTATCACAGAGAAATGTATCTTTTGATTATTTTTTGATGATTTTATTATTATCTTTTTTTTTATTTAATTCACATTATTAAATTAGGTTTTGTTATTTGAATTGCATTTGTTTACTGGATTGATTATTATTTATTACGTTATTAAATTATATTTTAATCGGATACGATTATTTGATTACTAGATTGATTATTATTGATTACTCATTATTAAATTAAATTTAAATTCGGTACGAATATTTGATTACTAAATTGATTATTAATTATTACTAATGATGAAATCAGATTTCAATGAGATTTGATTAAATACAGATTTGATTATTATATTTTCATTAAAACATTATCTATCGGTTATTTAAAAAGTGACCAACCCTCAATCAGAATCCTCAATCAGATAATTCAGAAAATCGAAATTTCTCCTCAATCAAAATTGCTGACTTTTACGACCTTGCTTTTTCATCCGGCTATAGAACATATGTTCTTTTGCCCAGAATTTCGGTTCTCAGGTAAACATTTAAAGGAATACCGTTTTTTTTTTTGTACCGAAAATCGTTTTTGTAATAAATCACGAGTGTGCCCCGTGCGCGATTCACTCGATGACGTCAAACGTGCGAATTTTGATTTGCATAATTTTTATGGGAATTCCTATGGACGTTTTGTTGGAAAAGTCGAATGAAACGAACGAAAAAGGAAACACAGCGAAATATCGTATATCGCGTGTTCGTAAACTTTTTTTTTTTGCGCTTTCGTCTGTACGATAGAAATATTCTAATTGGTCTATAAAATACCTGGTGTCCATAAGGCCGAGACGACACGATGTACCGTATTAATTAACATCGAAAATCATAGTTGTATTACGGGCTTTTTGCGTCCAGTGGGTATCACTGTTGCATTTAATTTCTTACTTTTATAAATGATATGTACGTACATGTAAATTTTCGTAGCGACGAAACCACGCTATTTTCCGTGACCGCATCCGTAACGGGGTCACACCGAAACTATACGCGCTTCTCTACCAGCTTTGTCCAATAAAAAAAAAAAAAAAAGAAAAAAATAACAATCCTGGCATAAAAGTTTCGATTTTACCATTCGATGATAAAATGATTATTATTAAGCATCGATTTTACCATCGCATGGTAACAATACATCAAAATAAAAAAAAAATAAAAAAAATAAATAAACAAATAAATAAATAAATAAATAAAAATTGGTTTGATGCAAAATACAAAATTCTGATATTGACAGTTATGATTTATCTTTCGGCTCGACTGCACGGTTGCAGTTTTCACGATAAGAGAAGTAGGTGGTCGTGCTTCAATTATTGTGTACTTGTGTATACATTACCACGTGGGATACTAAGTACGGGAGAAAAAAAGCTTTACTGAGCTATTTGCATAGGTATCCAGGCATGCGATCGAAACAGCGTGCTTCGGAACTGAACAGTCCGTTTTCCGTATATATATTTACATATTTACATATATATATATAGGATTGGTTGAGACTTGGATGATAACCCATACACCTGTAAAACTCCATCGTTGATATCAGCGATGGGATCGATATCATCGAAGTTAAGTCCAAAACTCTTAAGGGGTTCGGCCTACTGTATAAATTTTGAAAAAAATAATTCGTCGCACTTGGCAACTGAAATTAAAGAGGGAAGTCGAAAATACGATTCTGGAATGTTAGATCGACGGTGAACTCGTAATTACAACGATCGAACTCTACGTCAAAAGTTAATCCTATTTTTTTTCGAAATATTTCAATTTTCAAAACAGGGTTTTTCTTTTCAAACATTTTTTCACTCTATCAAAAATCGTGTCAATTTTCCGGGGAAATCGAAAGCTGAATTGCCCTTTTTTTTTGCAATTGTTTTAATAATTTTATAACTTTTTAAATCATTTTAATCATCTTACCAAGTTTCATTTGTTTGGAGAAAAATAATTGATATTTTCGATGTTTTTACAACGTAATTGGCACGCGGATTTGGTTAACGTACATATAAATTAGTAACGACTTGTCGAACGTTTTACTCGTTAATTCGAAACGGCCTTTCTGTTTTTAAAAAATAGTTTTTTTAAATCGTCCTGATTTTTGGGTCATCATAGTGGACTAACCCCTTAAGAGTCAAGAGATAAATATACAAATTTGCAATGTGCAAACCGGATATGATTCGTTAAAATATCGCTCGGTGAATTCGCCATTTACTTGGTGAAATTCTGATAAGATTTTATCGTTAAAAAATGATTTCTCCCATATACGTATGCACACGACCATTATATATATATATATATCCATTTATATGCATATAAATGGATCGGTGAGTATATATACAAAAACGACAAAGGCACGAACGCGTTCGTTTCTCTCCCTCTCCTTTACGACTAAAAATAAAAGAGCAGTCAAAGAATTTCGATGTTTCGTGAATTCCTGTCGCGCAGGTCTACCCCGGACTCTCCTCGTTCGGCGCTATCACACCGTTTTCGAATACGAAATAAAAGTGTTAAGGAAAAAAAAAGGAACAAAAAAAGAAATATCGAAATAAAGAAAAGAAGTCGAAATGTTTGAATCGCAGGCTCGTCGAGTCTCGTCACGAAGAGGTCGCAATCGAGTCACGATTTTAAAGAAGCAGAATAAAAACAAAAAAAAAAGGGTTTTTTTTTCGTTCCACAACGTATCGGATTTTTTTTCCTGCCGATTTGTAAGCGCGTTGATGACGATACGGTGATTTTTTCGGATCGTGTATTTCGAGGCTTGTTACGTCACTTGATCATCGTCGGTATTTCCGGCTCGGCCGATTTTTTGACGAACCGATCTTGGTATTCAGAAATTGAGTCGACCCCTCCGTAGTTTGGGTTTGCACATCCGTAAGGTTATCCGAGACCTGGCGCAGATGTCTCGCGTGTATAATCCGAAACGGCGCCGAAAATCTTCCACTAACGGTACTTTAAGTCGAGATTGCCGTATCGAGGCAAAAAAATTCACGAATTTCGGAAATTAATTTTTATACGTGAAACAAAAACTTTTCGAAGTTGAGATTCGACGTATCTTAGTTTTCCATTGATGGAACGTGAGTACCAATTTTTGTTTACTGAAAAAAAGGAATAAATTTTTGTTCCAGTCGAATAAAAAGATACAGGGGTATGCTTCGGTTTCTGTCGTTGGTAACCTCGTCTCTTGAATCCCGTGCAAAAATTTTGATAGGGATCCAATTCGATTCTTATATTCCTTCCCAATTCCTGATTGGGACCCAATGGGACATCGCATTGGATGTCCCATTGGGTCCCCATTGGGTCCCCATTGGATTCCTATGTACAAATCCTAGTGAGAAAAAAAATTCAGTTTGCATTATTCTCAATGTTTCATTTTTCTACAATTATTTACAACAATATTTTACAATTATTAACAAGTATTTACTAGTTTCAGTGGTCCTGAAACAATCCGTGAAAAAATGTTAAATGACCGGGGTCGGTTAAATAGCAGGGAATTCATGAGGATTCGAACGAGGACTCCATAATTGCGGTGTGTCCATCAAGTCCCTATAGGGATACGTTAGGATTTCCCCAACAGAATTCAGCTCGGGATATGTCTTCAAACTTTGTTTGGGTCCTATCCAGGTTCCATTAGTAGCCTGCGCTGATAGCGCAACTGGGTTTTGCCGTTGATAGAACCACCCGCGCATGCGCGAATCCTGAAACGACGCATCCTTATTCCGGTTTAGCTAACTTGAAACGAATTGATCAATATATCATGAAAGTACGGATCGAAACGCATAAAAGTTTCGTTCTCGGCTGGTGTCTCCTGGTTTATTTACAGGCCAATGATTCTATCGTAGCCCGAACGTCCGAATAGACGTTGGCGCAGTCCGATATCGCTGACCATTCATTACAGCGAAGATTAAAGACGAAGAAAAAGGAATAATTCAGCTCCCGCGAGTTGCCGAGGGCCCTGGCCTGTAGGGTAGGCAAGGCGAGGCCACCATCATCCTACATCCTCGCAGGATGTCTCGGCCAAGCTTTAACGGTCCGCACCGTACGCTGCATCCTTCCCAGTTATAGCTGGAAG
The DNA here is from genome assembly GCA_030522765.1 of Ophioninae sp. B BG-2022a. Lineage (NCBI taxonomy): Eukaryota > Metazoa > Arthropoda > Insecta > Hymenoptera > Ichneumonidae > Ophioninae sp. B BG-2022a. The sequence continues at coordinate 3,158 of JAPYZJ010004158.1, read as the reverse complement.
TCTCCTCCACGATTTATGGTACACATTATACACGCTTTATATATAAAACAAGGCCCGAACGAATAACGTGTCCGAACACCCACGCGATAGGTCGTCCCGTATGGTACAGTTGAATATGCGTATCCAACGGTTTTTCAGAGACACTTAAAATGACTCCACGGGCACATATATGTGGGGACACGCGTACATTTACGTATGGTACAGCTTTGTGCATAAGTATCAGCCTCGTATCATTCTCCATTCGAGAGTTATTAAGGTAGGTGTCTAGTCTAGAGAACGAAAAACGGCAAGAATTTTCGGAAATTTTTCTCTTCGCTTTTATGCTAGATATAACAATACATTTTTATCCAGAACATCGGGTAAACTGTATAGAGTAGGAAAATTGTTTTTTATTTTGTCCAGCATTTTATGAAAAATCCCTAGAGGGCGCCAAAGATAAGGATGCAAAGAAATGTTCCTATGGTGGACGGATAATCTCTGGATCTGCAAGTGTTAAACAAAAACTAAAAACGTCATTTTGAAGAGGAAGGTTTGCCACGTGGTAGTTCACGACCGTTTGATGAAAATCCATAATAAGTTAATAAATGGCAGCTTTGGAAAAATATTGTTCGAAAACTTGGACCTATTTTTGCACTGTTTATGTTCTGTAAAAGTGTGTAATGTGAATTTTTTCGTTAATGTGGTGAATTACCACACAAAACACCTTGATAAAGGATCGTACAAAGTTTTATCAAAATCGATCGAGCAGCTTCGGAGATTATCTGTCCGTCATGGGGACATTTCTTTTTTTGCAGCCTCGACTTTGGCGCCCTCTACGATTTTTTTAATAAAATGCTGGACAATATAAAAAAAAGATTCCTACTATATACGATTTACCCGATGTTCTGGACTAAAATTTATTGTTACATCTCGCATAGAAGGCGAGAAAAAAATTGTTGAAAGTTTCCCTCGTTTTCGCTCTCTAGACTATACACCTACCTTAAAGCTGTATTAGGGCTAAAATTGGATCAATTTGTACAACAAATAATGAATACTGGGAAATTATGAATATTTTTTATTTCCCTAACACTACCAACTGTTTATGTCGATTTGGATCATTGGAGGATGCCTAATACTTTTTCACAAGACTGTATATACATATATATATGCCTGCATATCCTTGGAATCCTTGTTACAATCCAGCCAGGCTGACAGGGACGATCGATAAACGACCCTGCAGTATATGCAAACGTGTTAAGTTTCGTGCTCGCGCTAACATCTCGCAGTTTCTATAGGTCAACGATTTTATCATAGCCTAGATGCCCAACTAGATCCACGTCCGACTAGACTCTGCCGGCCATTTATAATGGCGAAGATTAAAAGGCGAAGAACAAAAACAGAAAAAAGGTAGACGAAAAAAGTAACTCCAGCGAATGTTCCGGAGGCCTGTAGTCTCGGTACAGAAAATGGAGACCTTTTTCCTATCAAAGGATATCTCACTATGACCGCACGCAGCATCCCAATCCATCCTTGTGTCAGTTAAAACTCAAATCTCGTCTACGCACACGCGGACATTTATAAACAATGTTTGCGCGGAGGACGTTGCGTATCCATTAACACCCACGTCTCAAACCGGGTAGAATAGTTGAATATGGGTATTCAACGGTTGTTCAGAGACAAAGTTACCAGGTGCTGTAGATACAGCCGTTTTGACAAGACCGTGCACGACGAAACACGAAAACTATTCGGGATAAGGCATTGAAAGAAAATAAACGCGCGTCTGCACGATGTAAGTCGTGATGCTTCAATATTAATAAATGGCACATCCGCCTCCGCCAGGCAGTCCTCTAGTTTCTCGGCTGTTAGTTTGACGGCTTTTTCAATAATTTTTTACATGCAAACTATCGAAATAATCAATTTCATTGTTTTTGCATAATCTTTATTAACATTTAAATAAGCTTCACAAATTTTTTGTACTCAAAATATATCATAGAATAAAAGTTATAGTGGCCGACAGACATCAAGTAAAAGAGGTTCTTGATGTCACCAAGATTGCGGTTGTTCTGCTTATCCGAAATCAAAAACCCAAACGACATTTCGAATGTTCCTAAAAGCGATCAACGGCTTAAAAATCATACCGTTTGGCATCTGGAAAAAAAACCCACCCACGAATGAGTGGTTCGAATTGCTAAATTTTCAACGTACCGTGCAACGCGTCAAGGAGAAGCCTGACTGGTTACATTCATTCTTAAACATTCGATCTTGGAGCAGTGATTGTCGATACACACTCCGTGTGTGGGGTTTTTCGACCCTGTCGAAAGAACGCCACGTGAATCCTTGTCCCCTGGAGGTTCTATTCAACGTTTTGATACGGAATTACGGAGTTTTGAAGTAATAATTCATCGTCGTGTCCTAGAAACTTCATTTAGGCGTAACATATATACATATATACATATATACATATTCTTCGTACACACACAGACAGGACGTATACATGCACACCTATATGAGTAATTTGGGCTGTCGAGAGTCCGAGAGTTGCTTGCGGTTCGCTATAAATGCCTAAGTACTCTCTTTGAGTGCAGGTACAGGGCAAATTGCAAGGCAAATTTTATGTAGCTTCGAATATATGTATACTTTGCATATACACACAAACACCCAGTCACCACACATACGGATCTTTGATCTACGTGTTTAAGCGCACCTCCGTCGCGCTGTGCGAAGTGCACGCTTGGCCAGCTGTAGGTAAACCACTCTGACTATCAACCTGGCAAATGTCAGAGTATCTATCCCCCGTACACTCTCGGTATAGTTATTGGTATACGGGTGTTCTTTATAACGCATATAGAATATGTATATACCTCCGCTCGATTATACTGCGCGGAGTGTAGATTGGCTGCTCGAGAGATTCAGGCCCGAGGAGAGAACCTGTCTTACTTCGTACCCTGCGCAGCTCTGCGCGGGTATGTGGATACATATACATATAATATATATATGTATATATATATATATACTGGGCTGTGAGTCTCGCCAGAGAAAGATCGCGGAAAAAAAGTATTAGGCACTAATCCTAGTAGGTGCAGCGCCAGTGGGAGATACATGGGATGGGACGTGTATCTAGAATCTACCCAAGCCATCCTGCCAGGTTGAACATCCACGCAGCCCCGGAGATTCCTCTT
>JAPYZJ010004157.1:0-26668 GCA_030522765.1 Ophioninae sp. B BG-2022a | reverse complement strand
TCAAAGTTGGACCATCGATTTTTGCCAATTTTTCCATACATACCCCTTTGCCTCTTTTTTTCCGATTTTTCAAGTGGACTTTCCGGGGAAACTATACGAAATATCGATACGAATCCAACGCGATTATTTAAGTTAGGCAAAAACCTTTTCCAAACCCACCCAATAAATCTCCATAGCATAGAAAAAGCCCACTCTACGACCTTTTGAAATTTCGTGATTTTTGAGATTTCGGAAAAGTGGCCGGAGAAGTCGAAAAAAAAAATTTTCCGTTTTAAGACTATTAAAAGAGTCTATTTAATCGGAAATTTTCTGCTGATTACGAATATGCCCGAGTTTTTGCCGAAAGTACAAAATTAGACTGGGAAAATACAAAAAACCTTCCTAGAATATTTTTCTGACATTTTACCCCCAATCCCCCATTTCACGGTTGAAATTCCATCGTGGGACACCCTGTATATTATAATAGCTACAAGAGTAAGCAGGACAACATTATTCTCCCACGATTATATCCACATAGAAAGCGAGAGCGAGAATGAAAACCGCCGACAGCGCCGCGACTCGAGAACTACCAATGGGGGCAGCCCTCAGCAGAATCGGCGCATATAATCCTTAAATACAAAAATCGCAACTATTAACCTCAAAAATCGTCTTCGTGCCAGATTATTTTTAAAACCGAACGTGTTGCTAATTTCGTTTCAACGAATGTTTTTTTGTCAAATCGTATCGTAAATTGAGCGATATGTTGACGCCACGATTCGAGCTAGCGCAAACGGACGACGAAGTCAGTATCACCGTACATGCTCCGTACGCCAATATAAAAGACACAGAGGTCTACGTTGACGGTACGGACTTCAGGTTCTACTCGACGCCTTATTATCTCAGGTATTTCCTCAACGGTCCAAGATTCTTCACGTTCCACAGTCCGGGCTGGAGTTTTGCGAATAAACTGACTTGACGGCATCTGAAAAATGCCCATCGTTACGTAGCATCTGGACTTTTGACGATTCCAAAGATTCTTTACTCTCTCCAACAACGCAGATTGAAAATTCCTGGCGAAATAGTGGAAAATGACGAATCGTCAGGTTCTTACGATTCTGACAGCGGTGAATTTCACCTCAAATTTTCCAAGGTCAACAAGGGTGAACATTTTGAAAATTTGGACATGATAACTACACTGCTCGGACCACCGAAGGAGAACAAGAACTTTTTGGCACCCAAACTCCAAGTTATCGGTACGTCGTTGTGGAAAACTCGTCTCAAAATTATCTTTCATCTTTTTACAACTTCATTTTCTTCCGTCAAAATGGGGTTGTTTTAAGGTTTTGTTGACGACACCTTGTTCATGTTTGTGTTGACGACACCTTGTTAATGTTTGTGTTGACGACACCTTGTTGATGTTTGTGTTGACGACACCTTGTTAATGTTTGTGTTGACGACACCTTGTTAATGTTTGTGTTGACGACACCTTGTTAATGTTTGTGTTCAACGTGAAATTTTTTCATTTATGAACTTTTGAAACGTCAACTTTTTCGTCTTTTCAAGTCTAGCTTCAAATCCGTCGTTTTATTTTTCCAGGTAATCCAGCAGCGAATGATGAAGAAGTTTCGACGGAAGATTACGCCGAGGAGGATAAAGCAGGGACAAACATAGACTGGTCCTATCCTCAGAGTATAACGACGAACAACGCTACACCTTCTATTCTTTTGATTCCTCCGAAATATGGCTTGGCTAACAAAATCTCTGGAGCGCTGGCATCTTTCGACGTGAGTTTTGGTGCTTCGAGTGCATACCGAGTCGTTTTGACCCATCACTTTTTTCCTCAAAAATGCGAATAAGAATTTTTCTGGCTTGACGATATTTCAAAACTCGCCTCAAAGCTATTTCTTTTCGCCTTTGTATTTCCATCGCAGGAAGCTTGGCTTCGTGAAATAATCGATCTGCCAACGCCGGATCACGTGCCAATTGGTGATCGAAGAAAGCTACGAGAAGTGGAAGAATCCTCTGCGTTCAACGAGGACCATTACATGGCGGACCTTATGGAAGAGGATTCCACGAAGCCCTACATAAGCTTCGTACCCGAGTGGGAGATCCTCAAAGCCGACGAAGTCGTTTTGACCGATAGAGAAAAAGATTTGTTGAAAGAGTTGCCGAATAAGGAGTACTTGTTGGATACCGATGAGATCAGGATCGCACTTTGTGGAATGGTCGACATACTTTTTGGCAGTTGCTACAACAAACGCATTACGCTTGGTGAAAATACTCCGGAAAGTTCCTGGGACGTGAATAAATTGAGCTCTACACTTTCATGGTTCGAGGTTCGTTGCACGTTTGTGGATACATTTTTGCTCTTTTTGAGTTTCGAAATAAAATATGTCTGTCGAAACTGAAATTTTAAACCAAACTGAAATAATTTTGATCTTTGGTCTTAAAGCGTTATTGGACGTTTCGTTTCAGACTTTTTCCAGTATGGAGGATGTTGTGAGAGCCTGTGTGAGGCGATCTCTCTGCTATCCCCTTTGCAGGAACTGGAATCTTTCCATGAAGGTTCTCGAGGATGTTAAAAAAGTTCTTAAACTCGGTGAGTCCATCCCCTCGTGCTTTTCATCCTTTGTTATTATTCGTATCACTACATTTCCTCAAAAACATTTCCCCAAATGAAACTTCCCCGAAAGATAAATGCAAAATAAATTGAATACATTTTGCAATTGAAAAAGATGGATCTGTGTGTGTGCGGGTTTGCTGGGGTTCGTTCGGGTTTATTTGCATTCGTTTGGGTCTGTTTGGGTTTGGATTTAGGTTCGTTTGGTTTTGTTTGGGTTCGGGGAAGTGTCCATTCGATGAAATGTTTATCGGGAAAAAGTATGTTTACCGTTACTATTATTATATACGAAAATTCTCAAAAAAAAACTAACAGGCAAACGATACATCGTCAAATTGTTCTGCGAAATCCACGAAATGTTCAACAACTCTTACGAACCGCGGTATCTACTCAATCAATTGTACATCAAGGATTATCTCATCTGGCTGCAAACAGTTCCCGCCGCACTTATCGAAACGATTTTATCATCTTTAGAAGCGGTGAGTGAAAATGCAACGGAAATATCTATTTCCAATTTGGAGAGAACATTTTTAACGTCATTCTCTATTGCGCTATGAAAACTTTTTTTTTTACGGATTTTTTCACTCGGTGGAAAAATCCGTAATAGGATGATCGTCCACTTTTGACATTTTCACTCAAACTGAGAATCACAATAACCCCTCAGATAAAACCGGAGAAAAGAGACATGGGGTTCGACCTCGAAGAGCTAGAAGTTGCCGCGTGGTCGGTTCAGGAGGATGAGGATCTTGTTATCAAGAACGAGATCGATCAAGTGATCGATAAGATGGCACAGACTACCCTCGTCAACGGTAAAACAAAGTGAGTCATTCGTATGTTTTCTGTGGCCAATACGATTTTATATACAGATTTTATTAGAGAGGCAAGAACTTAGTTCAACGTTTATCCGCTAGGGGCGTCGGCATGTAGGGATATTAGTTAGCTACTACTAGTTAGCTCTATATCTATATAGAGCTAACTAGTAACACTAACTAATGTTACTAGTTAGCAAATAGTGCTGGACATGAAGATTATTATTTTTTTTGAAAATATACTACTTCAAGAGTAACAAAAAATAGGTTTTTGTGCGACATCGCAAAAATCAAAATGTACATGAATTTTTCCACGAAAATTGGGGTTTTTTTGTTTTCTTTTTTCTGATTGTTGTTTCGTCATATAAACATTTTAAAACGAAAGAAAAAAACGATTGTTTTACTAACCCAAACAAACCCAAACATATGAAAGAACGGATCGAGCTATTAATTTTTGTCGATTCGCAGATCATGGGATACAATACAGAGCACGAAATCGGACTCGGAATCAGACAGTGAAACTGACAGCAGTAGCAGTTCTTTGTCGGGCAGTAATAGCAGCAGCTCTTCCTCGTGCAGCAGTTCTATCAGCACTTCATCGTCCAGCTGTAGCAGCAGCGGCGTTACCACGGACAAAGTTGATAATCTCGATTCGGACGATTTGAGCGATTCCGGTTCGACGTAAAATCATCGTGTCGGAATCTTTCCAGTATTGACGTAAATCGACGTAAAATCATTGGTGTTTTCCAAAATCTTTCCAGTGTACATTTATGCAGAAGAATACAAGTAACATGATCATGATACGGACTTCAAAAAAGGCTTTTTGTTTGGGTTTGTTTGGGTTTGTCAAAGTAGGAAAACATTAACCGGAAACCGTAATTTTCGGTACCAAATACGGAATGTATCGATGATTCGAGTATAAAACCCAAATCATTGATATCTTTCCGTAGATATCAGCTTTTAGGCATTGTTAAATAATTATATAAATCATAATTGAATTAATTTATTCATCCAGTACGTAGTATATCCATGGCAACAGTTTGCTATAATGGGCGATCAATTTGTGTCGGGTATTTTCTTCTTCGAGACTAAATTCTTCCTTCACCATGGATGGTACTTTCGTAATTATCTGATTCATCGAAGCTCCTCCTCCATGAGCTTCGTCCATTTTTACGATTTTTACCGGAGATCCTTTTTCGTTGGGTATCTGCGTTGTTGTTTGCTTCCAGGATTTCTCTTCCGTCGCATCCTGTGGACAAATGTGTGGAGTAATTTTCGTGATTTTTGAGTTCGTTGAAAGAAATCATATTATATTCAAAGAAATTCAAGGGAATTCCAAGATTGAATGGTAAATTTAGAGATCATATTTTATAGGTTAGTTGCACTGACCTCTATTATTACCACTGGACTGGCGGCTATCAAAGTGCTTTTGTGCCTATTTGATCGCCGTATTGGCGCTGTCGGACGTAGCGAGTGTCTGTGGTACTAAAATGTGACGTCGATATCGGCGAGTAAATATCGATAACTTCTGATAAGTTTCTATATTAATAAACGTATCATCATAATTACTTGTCTTATAATAACAATTTACAGGGAAAAATTAATTTATTAACTAAGAGTGAAAAAGGTAAAATAAAAGACGTTTTACATATTCAATTTACATTTTTAATTACTGACGTGCCCAAACTATTCGACGGGTTAAGAAATTTCGTATACTTCGACCTGTAACTGACAAAGAGTAATTTTTCGTTGCAAAAATTAAATTCGAACCAAATTAATGCAAAATGCAAAAATACTGTAAACAAAGACTTCTCTTGCCGCCATTTGCATTATACGTCAAAATTAGTTCGTTGGACACTCGCTAATGGCGCTTCAAAAAGACACACAAAAATTGCTGTCGGGGACTTGGAACAGCCAGTCCAGTGGTAATAATAGAGGTCAGTGGTTAGTTGTGTATTTACCAACCTCTTGAGAAATGTGATCATCGTCCGATCGATCGGTCTCGTCCGTGTCATCATCGTCATAATTTTCCGGATTCGCCAAGTCCCTCCAATAATCGGCGACCTCGCCGAATAAACCGGTACTCTCGTCTTTATTGAAAATGAGATTTTTCATTGGCCATTTCTTGTCCTCGATTTCCTTTGGTGCGGAGTTCGCTTTTTTTTCCTTATAATCCTGAGGTCCTCGATAGAGTCGGGTTGCGTCATCGGACGCCAAATGTCCATGAGAATTTGCACTTCCGGTTTTCAAGACAAGATACTCGTGCATTCTCGTAGAATCCGTGTCGACGTGAAAATGCGGTGCGTGCATTATTATGCGTATCGGCACGTAGGGTAGTGACGAGTCCATTTCTCCCGATATATTTTCATCCGCCATTTTCGAAGTACCGCGAGTGTCCACAAGATGGCGGCTGTTTTCGGTAGCGAAATCAGCGACGATTTTTGGTAACTCATTGATAATATTTCCCTTCGAATCTCGCGTGATAGCTTCGTACATTTCTGTTGTGTCACGATTTGAGCTCTCCGATTGGTGCACAGTGTCCGTTATGCCGGCAGCCGCAGGATCGTTGTCGAAACGGACGACTTCGATAGTATCGAAATGTGAGGTTACGTCTAGCGTTTTATCAACGCCATTAATAATTTCACCGGGACTCGTAGCCTCGTAAGTACTCGTTGTTGCTTCATTCAATAAAAAATTCATATCATTCGTTACGGTATTCGACGATTGGACCCCTGTCGAATCGAATTGCACGCCATCTTGGAATAGATTTCTACATCAAAGCTAGCGATACGAACATCGACATAACCTCAAAAATTTTCGAAATCCGTTTTCTCGGCGTCGATTATGTTCACAGCGATAATTTATCGTGAAAATTCAAGCATCTATTTCTGTCTCTACGAATTCTACAAAAACTGATGCTCGATTTTTCGCCGTAAACTTAATCGACGCTGAGAAAACGGATTTCGAAAATTTGTGAGGTTATGTCGATGATCGTTATGCTCTTAACCGTGAAAAAAGAGTGTGCATGTCGGATCGTGGGTGTCAACTATATTTTCTATTCCTATATGTATATTGTGAGAATTTACATTATATATCAAATATACATTAGGATATCCGTTGGTATCTACTATTTTGTTTTGTCCAGTACCTTCAATTGTGGGTGACTTCTCGGATTCTTCGGTGACCGTACTCCTCGTGGTGTCCATTACATCGAGATCTACGATCGTAGATTCGTAATCGGAAGTCGACGACGCCTCTTCGTATCTCGATTCCTAATTGAGGAAATATTTCCAATCACAATGACCCGGAAATCACGAATCCGTTTCCGTTGCAAAAAAAGATAATCAGTAGCCGCGCCGACGTCTACGCGCCGAATCATAAAAAAGATAATCATTTACTCCATCCAGCGTCGTTTCTTCAACTTCCTTCGTGGCGTCGTCGTTAACCTTCACGGTACTCGTTTCCCAAACGTATTCATCTCTCATTTCTTCCGATCCCATTGAGGTCGCGTCCAAGGTCGCAGCGCCCTTTTTGCTCTCGAACGTCTCGGACGTGGACTCAACGAGATAATCGAAGTCTCTGGTACGATGAGTCTTGTCGCGGAGGTCGCAGGATCCGCACGGCTCGTCGTTGTACGTCGATAAAATGGCCGCCTTTACGTACGGGAAATGGAGTATGCTCCATGGCACGATCACTTGGTAAGTTAGTTTACCACAACTGCATCAGCGCATGATCGAGAAAAGACGTCGTCGATAATAGAAATATTTGCTTTTTACTCTATTACATATTTCCGGTATTATTTATTTATTACATCAGTGTGTTTGTTACTATTCAATTTCAAATAAGTTTTTTTTTTCAAATAAGTTTCAAAGCGATTTAAAATAGCTAACTTTTGAATTCATTCTATTTCTTTGTCGAGGATTATTAATAATAATAATTTATTATTAATATTATTATTAATAGTATTATAATTATTATAATTATAATTATATAATAGACTTATAAATATAATTAATTATATTAATTATATTTATAATATTATAATAATTATTTAATAATAATTTTCACAGAACTATTGATAATAATGATATTAATGTTATCATTATTATTATTTTACATGTCATAAAACTTACCGATCGATCACCAGAACCTGATCCCTCGAACCACCCAACGTCCTCCATACACCACGATCCTCATTGTCCTGAACAACATTTATTTCAGCAGGAACTGCAGCCGCATTAACGCTCTTTACCAGTGAATCAAACGTTTTATCGATCTCGACGAAACCCTCGATTTCCTCGGGTGAAACTCCCAACCATGCTTCCCTTTCGATCTCATCTTCCAGTGACGTGTCGATAATTCTAGATCGATAGTACGGGTCGATGTTCACCAAAAAGAACACAGTATCCCGCAGACCCGAATTTTGTAAACGGTTGTTCAGCATGTTCAACCTTGAATATTGCAAGAACAAAAAGAATTATGATAATCATAGTTTTTTCAAATTAATATTTATATTTAACTATTGTTTGCAGAGTTTTTGAAAAACGTATCTATAAATGTTTAAAATACATCCAATATTGAAGTATGGTTAAAGTATTTTCTGTAATTTATTAAAATAGTTAAAATATATTTGATATGGTTAGTTTAATTTGAGAGTTACTTTAGTGTTTTTTTTTTAATGTTTTACGTGTTTAAATTATTTATGAATTTGATTATTTGATTAATTTCTTTATCACTCACGAACCCAAACAAACTCAAACGGATTTCATAAACCTTTACGAAATTTGTAGTCTCGAATTATTAAAATTTGGAATTTTGAGGCTTCTGGTCAATCGAAGTTCTTCCGGTCCTACTCAGCCCGAAATAAATCACACAGGGTACTCACATTATCGCCTGCCTGTGGCTGTAGGGCCAGGACGAGTCCAGAAAGGCAACAACATTGACGAAGCCTCGTCGGGCGTCCGGGAACTCGACGACGCCGCACTGTTCCAAATAAGTAGCCGAGTCCTCCTTTCGTTTGACCACCCTAGCGAGCTCATCCGGCAAAGTGATCCCTCCGTCATTGCCAGCTGGCTTGCCATAAACCGTTAACAACGCTATCGATGTACCGATCACCAAAATTAAAAAATCCACAACGCTCATAACTGGGCCTCGTTTTGCTATCGGTTCAGATCACCTAATTTAAATTCGTATAGTACTCTGTAAAGAAAACCTAAAATAAATTTCAAAAAGCGATTAAATATAAGTAGACAAGTGAAACAAAGAAATAAAAATAAATAAGTAAAAACAAAAATAATTAACAAATAATAAAAATATACAAAGAAATATGGACGCGTAAAAAAAAAGTTCACTTTTCCAAACAAACCATTAAGAATTAATTAATTTCGAGAAAGTAAATAATAACAAAGTATCGTTAAAATAGTACAAAAATTGTACAAAAATGATCGCAGTAAAACAAAGTTCAAACAATGCTATTTTTATGAAACAAACGTGTAAATAAATTTAAAAAAGTGATTAATCATAGGTAGACAAGTGAAACAAAGAAATCAAAATTGAAATAAATAAGTAAAAACAAAAATCATTAACAAATAAAAAAATACACAAAGAAATATGGACGCGTAAAACAAAAGTTCACTTTTCCAAACAAACCATTAAGAATTAATTAATTTCGAGAAATTAAATAATAATCGTACTATTTTGTACTATTTTAAGTACCGTTAAAATAGTACAAAAATTATACAAAAATGATCGCAATAAAACAAAGTTCAAACAATGCTATTTTTATGAAACAAACGTGTAAATACATATACTATATTATATTTTGTAATCAAATTTTGTAATCCCAAAATTTTATTTACGTTCAATTTTTATTTTTGTTTTTTGTTTTACTTTTTACTTTTTCTTTTACTTTTCAATTAATTTTACTTTGACTTTTTCAATTTTTATTTTTGTTTTACTTTTACAAATCTGTCCGCTCGATTTTTTGGCGCCTTTTCGAATACTTTTTTTTTTCCACCAAAGATAGATTCGTTCGCGACGTGTCAAGGATGCGGGTCACACGGAAACTGTACACGCTCTCGATGTTTTTCTGTGCGGTCATGCGGCGACACACGAAGACGACGAACACCGTATGGACCGACGGCGATGATGCTCCGGCCGGGCACACGGCCGCCACCGCAGCATTTACTCCCACGCTTTTCAACATCCAGCGTAAACACGAAACTCCGCTCTTCGTATATATAAATGTGTGTGCTTGAGATCGCGCTCAGGACTGTGTATGCGTTAACGCTGTGCGAAGTAATATCCTATACCGAATATTCTATAAAAAGGACGCGGTGTACTGAACAATTCGGACACGCGAAATTCTGTAAATTAATTACACAGGAAATTTTTATTCCTGAAAATAATTGTTTGTTAAATTCTTTTTACGTTTATATTTCTTGTTTGTAAACTTATAAAATTATAGGAGTTTACAGAATTAATTGATATTTGTTATTTAATGCCTTAATGTTTAATTTTCAATATAGTTTAATTAAATAATTATATAATGTATCTGAATGTGGGCTATTCGTTATTCGACTAATTTACTCGACGAATAGCTATAGAAAAACATTTTTTTTTTCATTAGTAGATTTATTAAAATTCATTTAAAATGAATTTTAAGATTTCAAATTTATTAAGATTCATTTAAAATGAATTTTAAGTTTTCAGATTTATTAAGATTCATTTACAATGAATTTTAAGATTTCAGATTTATTAAGGTTCATTTAAAATGAATTTTATGATTTCAGATTTATTAAGATTCATTTAAAATAAATTTTAAGATTTCAGATTTATTAAGATTCATTTAAAATGAATTTTAAGATTTTAAGATTTATTAAGATTAATTTAAAATGAATTTTAAGATTTTCAGATTTATTAAGATTAATTTAAAATGAATTTTAAGATTTTAAGATTTATTAAGATTAATTTGAAATGAATTTTAAGATTTTAGATTTATTGAGATTCATTAAAAATTTTTTAATCTTTTGAAGATGGAATAATAATTTCACCGTTTTCATCATCAACTGACGATAATATAAAATCGTATTTGCAATGAATTAAATATTCCCTTGGAAATAATGTTTGATTGATTTGAAAGTAACCCTGCGTGGACAAATAAGCGAAGGCGATATATTGTAGAAATACGCGAATATATCGTCGACTAAAGTTATTACATTAATAAAAAATTATTAACATTTTTCATCAGGTTGACCAAAAGCGAAATCTAGCACAAAAAGTTCTTCGTTAATGCAATAATTATTCTGTAACTTTTTTTTTTCGTCAAGGCTCGATTAAACCGAATTTTTAATTGTCAAGTTAATTTTTTAATAAATCACAAATGTTCAATTTAATTTCTTTCCGTGTTGTATTTTTTTCTTTAGTTTCCGACGATGAAGTATATCAACTCAAGCAACGGATAAATAAATAATAACAAAATCCGCGTTAACGTATTTTCAACACCAGCGAGACGGTTTGCATTTATAAATGGAACAAAGACTTCCTTGTTCTCGATTCTGAACACACGCGCTATAGACCGATCTCGAGTACGTCGATCCCCAAACGTTGAAGACGTTTCCATGTAGTTTCTACGTCTCGCACAAATCCGACACAGCAGTAGTATCCATTGCTCCGTCACGATCGAATCGTTTCGACCGTTAATTTAGCTCCATTTTTTTATTCCTTTCTTTAAAATATTATTCAATGTTTTTCATAACAATATATTTTAATATACGTATTTAAAAATATAAATAAAGAATTCCATTCTCATTATGAATAATTAACATTTTTTTAAAATTATCATTTCAAAAATTATGAGCATTTAAAAATTTTTTTTAATCGTTTAAAAAATTATGAGCATTTAAAAAATTTTTTAAATCGTTTAAAAAATTATGAGCATTTAAAAATTTTTAAAAATCATCATTTAAAAAATTATTAACATTTAAAAAATTAAATTCCATAAAAAATTCTATTATAATGAATATTGATATTAATTTAGGTTTGATTAAAAACCAAATCTCTAATTAAAAACCAAAAACTAAACTCTATTAACAATTGTCCAAAACTCAAAATTCCCACCTCATTATTATCGTAAATTCATAGGAAATCGCGAGCATTTTTTTTGTACATTATTATTATTACTATTTTTGTAAAAAAAAAATAACGAAAAACAGTGCGAAACGCGATGTTTTTGTATATTCGGAATACGTTGACGTTCCTTACAGTCGTCGTGTATTTGTCAAACGTTTGCACCGCGAAAAATGTCGAAAATAAATTTGTGACGAAAAAATTACTCGACGATAAATTTGAAGAGACAAATTCGTCCCTGATTTATGGGAACAACGGCACATATGATTTTTTGTATTGGGGAAACGGCGCGGCAGATTTGAACGGATTTTCTCACCAACTTCAGTATTTGGAAAATCCGGAAAGAATACTCCAGAGTAAAGTCAACGTCCTGGCGCATCTCCTGAAGTTTCACGTCGATCGTATTCGTGATATAACAGATCAGGTGGGAATTCCAAATAAAGAAGATATAAATTTAAATAATCTACTAAAGCGGTAAATTCCGAATATGACTTTTTTGAATATCGTATCCGTATAGGCGAAGTTATAAAATTTTTATTCACGATCTGTATTCAATCCTTTGCTAAATTTTTATATTTTTCAAATTTATTTTTTATTATTTTATAGATGATACTAACTTTTTACTGTTCATTCCATTCGATTAATTTAATTTGCTGTATAACTTTTTAGCGATTAAGTTCAGTTTGTTTTTTGTTAAATTCATAAATTTATAACTATTAAAATATTTACTGAAGAATTATGAAATAATTGATAAATGATTATTTTATCGAGAAGTATCAAATTTACAAGAATTTTGGCGATGTTTTAATATTCTTCCAATAATAGCTTAATCCTATTTTAAATTATGTTTTATATACATAATTGAAAATATACGTAATTGAAAATATACATAATTGAAAATATACGTAATTGAAAATATACATAATTAAAAATATACATAATTAAAAATATACATAATTAAAAAGATACATAATTGAAAATATACATACTTGAAAATATACATAATTGAAAATATATATAATTGAAAATATACATAATTGAAAATATAAATAATTGAAAATATACATATTGAAAATAATAGACTTTCCGACTGTTTTTTTTTCTCCAAACTTTTTCACACTACATTTTCGATTACAATTTTGATAAAAAATCTGCAATGCGAAAAAGATGATCCTTCGCTAATTTTACAAGCGCGAATCGTGTGATCATACTAATTAACCGTTAATTCTTCGTGACGTTGATCTTCATAAAGGTCGAGTTGGTTTTTTTGGTGGACGCATCGGCCTCGATCGGCCTTGAAAATTTTCACAGCGAATTAAATTTCGTGAGAAAATTATTGTCGGACTTTACTGTGGAAGCAAACGCGACGCGGGTCGCGATCGTGACGTTCGCCGGCAGGGGACACATAGTCAGGCACATAGATCAAATTTCGAGAAGTGACAGCAACAATCAAAAGTGCCAGTTGCTCAATAAACAATTGAGCGATGTTTCATACACAGGCGGAGGGACTTACACGCGTGGTGCACTGTTAGAAGCTTTTGTAAGTAAAAATCAATTTTAATATTCTTTTGTCTCAATATAAACGGAATATTTAAATATTTATAATTTCCACAATAAGGAAAAACTGGAATTTATTATTTTGTTGCGTTGAAAAAAAAAATTGGAGCATCCATTTGTTATGTAAATAAAGAAATATTTAAATCAATTTCTTTTTCGTCTATAAAAAAAAATTAATTAATTAATTTTTTGGAGCATTAGAAAAATTGATAGGCATTTTTTGCGAATACGAAAATAAACATCAATCGAACTCCTTCAAATAATGCAAAAATTGAAATAAACTTTTCCTCTCAAAAAAAAAAAAATCACGTAAATAAAATTGACTCGTTATTTATTCCACTAAGTCTCGAAAAAAAAATGATTATCCATTTCATATAAGTAAATCAATCATTTTCAAATTAATGTTTTTTTATGAGTCCAAAAAAAAAAACGATTTTGCCGATTTTTTATTGAAAAATTCATTCATATTTAAAATAAAAAAAAACTTCGAATATTAATCTTTTTGTAGATGTAAGAAAAATTTTTCAAAGATTCGTTGCTTCTGAATATAAATACTAAATATAAAAAAGTTGTCGCTGTTTTTGGAGTCACTTTTTCAAATTTGTTTTTTTTTCCTTTACAGGTGATTCTACAGAACAGTCGAAGAAATTCTGAAAAAGTAGTCTTTCTAATAACAGATGGCTTCAGTAACAGTGGCGATCCTCGTCCGGCTGCGAAACTTTTAAAAAGCATTGGCACGACGATTTTTACTTTTGGAATTCGTACGGGAAATATCGAGGAACTTTATGATATCGCAAGTGAGCCAGGTTACACTCATAGCTATCTCCTGGATTCATTTCCCGAGTTTGAAGCGCTGGCACGTCGCGCTTTGCATCGTGGTAAGTCTAAGGCTCCTAAAACGAAGAAATCATAAAACGATCGTTAGGGAGACGATCCAATCCGTAATATAATTGCAGATCTTAAAGCTGGGCGTTACATACCTGTGGAAATTTCGAGCGATTGCAATCGACTGTGCCGTTCGAAAAATGAAAGTGAAGAAATGCAGGAATGTTGCGACGAATTGGCGACTTGCGCTTGCGGTACAGCCACGGGACATTACGCTTGTCTCTGCCCCAGAGGATACTTTGGTTTTTGTCAACGTTAGATTTATTTTCAATTTTTTCCCCAAATTTTTTTATCAATTTTTTATTTCTGTAGTATTTTTTCCACGTGCACGCTTCCGGGTTTTTCCATTATCTCTTCTTTTCTTCGATTTTTCCACTTTTTCTCTCCGCTTTTCTGTTTTTTTATTTTTTTTCACTTTTTAAAAACATTTTTACATTAATTTTATTTTTTAGTAATGTCATCATGAATTATACGAATTTTTCTATATTTATTAATTGTCACAAGACAAAAAGCTGAAACCCAAAAAAACGGTGATTTTGACACGGGACATTACGCTTGTCTCTGCCCGAGAGGATACTTTGGTTCCGGACTCAAAGGATTTTGTCAACGTTAGATTTATTTTCAATTTTTTCCCCAAATTTTTTTATCAATTTTTTATCTCTGTAGTATTTTTTCCACGTTCACGTTTCCGGTTTTTTTCGTTATCTCTTCTTCTCTTCGATTTTTCCACTTTTTCTCTCCGCTTTTCTGTTTTTTTATTTTTTTCCACTTTTTAAAAACATTTTTACATTAATTTTATTTTTTAGTAATGTTATCATGAATTATACGAATTTTTCTATATTTATTAATTGTCAGAAGACAAAAAACTGAAACCCAAAAAAAACGGTGATTTTGACACGGGACATTACGCTTGTCTCTGCCTTTGTCAACGTTAGATTTATTTTCAATTTTTTCCCCAAATTTTTTTATCAATTTTTTATTTCTGTAGTATTTTTTCCACGTGCACGCTTCCGGGTTTTTTTCATTATCTCTTCTTTTCTTCGTTTTTTCCACTTTTTCCCTCCGCTTTTCAGTATTTCCATTTTTTTCCACTTTTTAAAAACATTTTTACATTTATTTTATTTTTTAGCAATTTCTTCATGAATTATACAATTTTTTTCATATTTGTTAATTTTCACACGACAAAAAGCTGAAACGTAAAAAAACGGTGGTTTTGAGGTTTCTTTTAGAAGCTGACTTTTTAAAAAATAGCAATTCTCATTTTTCCAGCCTGCCCAAATGGCACGTTCGATCCAGGAGACAGACCTATCGATTCTGATAGCCAATGCACTCCTTGCGCAAACGTTAATCACGTGACGGTAAAGGTACCTGCTACTTCACCTGATGATTGTGTCTGTGCTCCGGGATTCATCACGGATGGTCAAAACTGCGAAGGTTCGTTCGAGACATTTTCCATAAATTGTCTTCAATTTAAGGCCACCACCTTTTTGCTTGCTTAACTCTCGGCATTTCAGACTCATTTTCGAAGTTAGGAATAAAGTCCTAGCTTCATCTCACCTGGGGATTTATTCTAGGTTTTCTACGATCGTGCTACTCTGTTGTTCAATTCGTTTAAAAAATGCCTACTTTCCTGGCAACCGATCAGAAAACAAATCGATGCTGATTGAAAATTTCGAGAATTTCTATGAATATTTCAAAATTTTCAATATTTTCTTCGCAATTCGACAATTTCGATATATTTATTTCACACCAGAATTTTGATATTTTTTTTTGCAGACGAGAATTTCGATATATTTTTTTCACACCGGAATTTTGATATATTTATTTCAGACGAGAATTTTTATATATTTTTTTCAGACGAGAATTCCGATATATTTATTTCACACCAGAATTTTGATATATTTATTTCAGACGAGAATTTCGATATATTTATTTCACACCAGAATTTTGATATATTTATTTCAGACGAGAATTTCGATACATTTATTTCACACCAGAATTTTTATATATTTATTTCACACGAGAAATATTTCGATATACATATTTATTTTACGAAAATTTCGATATATTGTTCTCGTCATTTGACAATTGTTCGTAAACCCAAAAAAAAACATATATTTTATTTTTTAATCCTTATTAACTTCCATTGACCTTTTTTGTCGTATATCGATTTCTGAAAATGATAAACGTTGTTTAAAATTAAACGAGACCCTTGCCGGCTGCGAGAGTCGGTACGTCGCCGGAAAGTAAAGTAACATCGTCGAGAGGATTCGGATACTTGATGATGTAAGAGCCAGGCTTTTCCAAAATAAAATCGTGCTTAGCTGCGAGCCAACCGTACTGAAAACGTCATTAGATGTAACAATTAAATTGTTTCTTTAAAAAAAAATTAATTCAATTTTAAAAAATCAATGAAAACGCCTATGGACACGTTTGCATCATAATAATACTGTTACAATTTGAAATTTCCGAATATATCTTATTTTTGAAAATTCATTTAAATATGAGAAAAAAAATTTCCAAAAAATTCCGAAATCTCATTTTTATTCTTATACAGTTGCTTATTTTAATTTACCAATCCGTTAGTGGTTATCGGAAAAGGCATGGCAGATCTGACATCTTTCTTCGAATCATCGTCTTCCTCAGCAGCTTTTTTTTCCTTGCATAATTTTTTCATTTCTTCATGAAGATTCCTATGTTCGAAAACATATAATATGAAAATCCCAAAATAAGAACTCAAAAATTCTCTTTTTCGCTCGTTATTCTTTACACAAAAATTTGGTCGAAGTTAATACTTGTACTCGTCGCAGAGCCACTCATAGTCTCTCAGCCACTTAATTGCAGTGTTTTCACTTTTTCTTGATACTTCATCTAAATATTTCATGTGTGCAACGTGGTCGAATTCTTTGCTCTGATTCTTCTTCCCTTCCATGACTGTTGAAAAAATCCAGTCAGCTTGTCCCCTCGAATTGTCCGATCAGGTTATCGAAACTAATGTGAAGTTAGTAAACTACGAAGAATAACATATAGGTATTGTACCAATAAGATAATTAAAAATATATAAATATAAATATTTTAATAATATGTTTTGATAAGATATGCAGCAAAAAAGGCTACAAATCTTAAAAAAAAAATTTAAATGCTACCTACAATGAAGAACAATAATTACAATATTCGTAATAATATTGATAATTCTGCAGTGGTGAATGAAAAAATAAATTACTTTCGGTGAAGATAAGGAATTTCCTCATCAACCAAATTTTTTATCTTGATTTCATAAATGCTCTCGATTCCATAGGAAGATCGCCGCTAAACCAAGAAAAAGTGATTTTTAGGGAATTTAAACAAAATTGATTTGCGAAGAAATTAATTATTTTCACCGGAAGTAATCATTAATATTATTAGTATAACTGTACCAACAGTAATAAAGATAATGATAATAATGGTTAGTACATCTTCGGATATTATTATTATCACAACAAAATAATAATATTCGTAATAATAATAATAATGGTAAAAGTAGAAAATTTACATATTCACCATTATTAATATTTTGATTGCTTTTATAATAATATTAATAATCGTTATTGTTAATTATATTTCACTAAATGCTCTTGATATTTTTATTATTATTTTTATTATTGCAAAATGAGAATAACAATAATATTGACAATTATTTTTGTAATTAAATCAATGTAATTATTCAACTAAAGCGATAAGGTGTCCAAAGTTGAAAGTTCCGGAAAACGGTTACTTCGTAAAAGCCAGCGCTTGCAGTAACGTTGTAAATGCAGCTTGCGGTCTCCGCTGCAGGATCGGGTTCAATCTGATTGGTGACAGTATAAGACTCTGTCGTAAAAATGGGATATGGTCCGGCACTGAGCCTCAATGCTTACGTACGTACATGACACATGGAAAATGCGTTTTTTACTATAAATAATTTAAGAAAACTAAAAATCGTTTAATCGAAAAAAAAATACAAAGATAAACATTTTATTAAAATAAAATGAAAAAAAACTTCAATAGTTATAGAAAAGTGAAGAATATTTGATAAATTGTAATAAAAAACAAAGCGCTTGAAACATTGAGAAATGATTTGCAAATAAATGGAAACCAATAACAATATCGAAAAGTTGAAATATTTGACATGAAAATTATTTTTTTTTAAGTGGAGAAAAATTTAATTTAATTTAAATTAAATTAAATTTTTAATTGGAGAAAAAATGAAAACATGAAAAGTTGAAAATAAATCGAAAATGTTTAAGTCTCATGAACGGTAAATCTGAGGGGAAGATATTTTGTTTGTTAAAGTAAAAACATGCGCAGCCTTAAGGGCACCGATCCACGGTCGTATACGTTGCGAGCACGAAGAGAATGACAGAAAGGTGAAAAAAATCGCGAACTCGACCGTCTATCCGATCGATACACGCTGTCAATTCAAGTGCGACGCTGGATTTCAATTGCGCGGTAGCAAAGTGAGGAATTGCTTGCCACTGTCGAGATGGGACGGTCTAAAGGTCACTTGCAAACGTGAGTTAAAAAACAAAAAAAAAAGAACTTTGAAATGTCATTAAATAAAAAAAATTTTATGATTATTAACGAAAATTATATTTCGTCCGCAATTATGCAAAAGTATCTGAACGAACGATTAACGTTAACTAATATTTAAATAGTAGTTTGAACACGTGAGTAAATTATTTATTAGTAAATTTTCTATTAAATATTTATATCAATTGATTCAATAAAAATAACCCGAGAATTATTAATTTCGAATTCAAAAAAATAAATAAACGTTTCATTTGTATTTATTTTTAACCAAATAATATAAATAAAATTTTTGCAGTATATATGCAAAAATAATAATCATTAATTATAGTTGAGGCTAACATTGATTAACATTCACGATGCTAGAAATTAAGTGCGAACCGTTGCGACGACTCGCATACGGCAATGTCGCACCTGACATTTGTACCGGAACGAAAAAGCTTCCGTTTGCGATGAATTGCACATTTTCCTGTCGAGAGGGTTTCGTTCTTACTGGGCCGAAAATTCGTCACTGCTCTGGCAAGAACGGTGTGTGGTCGCAGAGACACTCCGTCACTCAATGCATTGGTGAGTGCACCTTTTTAAATCTCGGAACTATTCAATTACAAAGACTCCGTCAATCAAAAGAATCTGAGCACGTTTCATTTTTCATCTTCCTGTTTTCGTTTGCTGAAAAAATAATATTGAGAGCATGATGAACACGACTACCGTCCACTTCGAAATTTTGAAACCACTGTTCTCTCAAACGGCTGAACCAATCGGTACGAAATTTGTTGTGTGCATTCAGGACGATGGCAGCGAAGGCCTTCTGCTCGCCATTTTGGATAAAAATATTTCATCCTTGAAAAATCGCGTTGAGAAACCGAGAACACGCCTTCGTCCACTTCGAAATTTTGAAACCACTGTTCTCTCAAACGGCTGAACCAATCGGTACGAAATTTGTTGTGTGCATTCAGGACGATGGCATCCAGGGTCTCCCGGTCGCCATTTTGGTAAAAAACGTTTCATTTTTGAGAAATCGCGGTTTAAAACGTTTCGACTATCTCTTTCGCACTCGTGTGTCACGTGGTAGTATTCGTCATGCCCTTAATTAATTTTGTTCATCAACGAATTACCAAAATTGATCACTCAACAATTCCACAATTGTTGTATCACGTAAAAATCCACAACGTACCTACAAATGAAAAATTTAAAAAATGATTAATTTTTCTAGACCACTGAATAGACGTATTCATTTTTTTTTGTAATTTGTAATGTTTGCAAAATTATTCATTTTTATTGCTGGGAATATTGCAGGCGCGCATAATTGAAATAATATTTTTTTATAATTAAAAGACAAAACGCCACCGAGTATAACGTGCCCGATGAATTCCACGTGGGAAACTCTGGCGGGTAAGAATTACGCCATTGTTAATTGGAGTGCACCGGTAGCCTCGGACAATTCCGGGAATATTCCGAACGTCTGGATCAAACCGCACATCAAATTGCCGTGGAAATCGAAAATTGGTTTGCACAAAATAGTTTATATCGCTCAGGATTCGAGCGGTAATAAAGCCAGATGCAAGTTCAACGTTCATGTTGTTGGTGTGTTTGAAATCTGTCTCATTTTATCTGCTTAAGTGCGATTTTTAATTTGGTATATTAAGTTTTAGATTGACAAATGGAAGTTTTAACTTTAAAAATTTAGCAGTTATTTTTTAGATTATGTATCTTAGAATTTATTTTTAATTTCGCGTTTAAAAATTCCACATTTTTTCTACAGATTTTCCATGTTAAAAATTTTGTTTTAGATTTTAGAGTTTGATAAAAAAAATTTAGATTTCTACTTTTAAACTTCAGATTCTCCGTTTAAATTTTAGATATCATTTTTTAGATTTCAGAAGATAATTTTAACCGTCTATATTCACGATTATAAATTTTTTATTTCATATTTTAGAATCTGAATTTTGCCTTTAAATTGTGCATTCGTAAACATTACAATTTTTCGAATTGCAGATTTTTTCTACATTTTCCATTCCTCATGTCTAAACCTAAAATTACGCTTTTACATTCTGTAGTTAAAATATTACATTTTTTATTGCATGTCTTAGATTGTATAAATACATTTTAGATTTTTAATTGTTAATTCTAGATTGCACTTTAGATAAAACATTTTTTATTCCAGAATTCGATATTTATTTGATAGATTTTAGATTTACAATTAACATTACAAATTGCAGATATTTTCTAGAAATTCAGATTTTCGATTTAAAATATCTCGTAAGCTTTACGATTATTCGATTTTAAATTATATTCAGATTATTAAATTGGAGATTTTTTATTTTGTTTAATGTCATGAATTTCGGGTGTTTATAAACACAGATAAGGAATCGCCGTCAGTAGAGAATTGCGTGAATCCGGCAATTTTTCTTACGGTGAACAAACAATTTGGAAAAAACGTAAGCTGGACGGAGCCTTTTTTTCATGATAATTCGGGTTATCCGGTAGAAGTATTAAAAAGTTATCAGATACCAGAATGTGATTGTCCAGTTGGAGAAACCCAGATCGTTTATGACGCTACCGATCGATTTAACAATTCAGCGAGATGCGTGATAAACGTCACCGTCGAAGGTGATTAAAAAAAAAACTTTGATTCATCTAAATTTATTTATTTTTTCTAAATTTGAGAATAATTTGTTTATTTATTGAAGATGCTTGCCAGCATCCGCCCAAGCCACTGAACGGTCGAACTGAATGCCAAAACTTCGAGGATGACATCGTTAAATGCATTTTAACTTGCGATGACGATTATGGATTTTTAATCGACGATAAGGATTCCTCGGAATATAAAAACAGTATAATACTCACTTGTGGTCCAAAACTGAAAGCATGGAACGACACGTTCTTCCCTGAGTGTACCGGTGAGATCTTGTCCATTTCAAAATTCTCGTAAAACGTCGTCAAATTGAACAGATTTTGAAATTTTTTTCGTATGTAATTTTTTCTTTACATCGTAAAATCATTTCGATTTGACTAGTCCTGAATTAACAAGCTATATTAAAACTATGATTTTATGTGTTTGAAAATTTTTTTTCTCTTTTTTTAAATACATTTTTTAGCAACGGAAGTGTCCAATTCCATAGGTCGCAACTTCAGTGTAATTCTACAGGGTAATTCTACTGTTTGCGATAATTCGACTGTAATTCGTCAGGTAAAAAAAATCAGTGAAAATAATCGTTAATTAATTAATCATTTTTAATTAATCGATGGTATGGTCTTTTTGGAAGTTTAATAATAATGAAAAATTGAAATTGATTGAATTAATAGTACAAAAAATTTGTATATTTAATTGCCCACGCTAGTTAGCAGACAAAATTACAGAAGACCTAACATCAAATATGGTCGATCTCTGCGGTAACGAAATCGATTGCAACCTCGTCAAATACGATCCGAAATGCGAAGAAGAAATCGTTGAAGAGGTTAGCACGAATGCTTTCGCTCGTCGCAAGCGCACGCCAAATGGCGTCGACTCTTACAAAATAGCGTCGAAAATATCTACGACAGAACGTTCTTCCTCGCCTAAAGTAACGGCTAAAAAGCCAAAAAATAAATCTCGACCGAAGCGAAAAAAAACGAAAATCGAGATTAAGTTTCAATTTATAGGTAACATATAATTAATTTTTAAAAATTATTTCCTGTTTCAATTAAAAAAAAAAAACATCGATGAAGCTATTAAGGAGTGAATACTTTTAATGGCTTTGATTTTTTGATGAAAATTGTCACGTGTTTTCATTGCATCAGCAGTTTGCCGATGAAACTAAACAATATTTTGAGTTTCAAAAAAAAAAAAAATGGGTCTCAAAAATAGCAAAAATAATATGAAAAATAATAAAATTGACTTTATTAAGCTGCTGTTTTTTGAATTTTGCACATATTTAAAAAAACCCTGGTTCACTGACAGTGTATGGGCCTTACATAAACAATTTTTTAAATATATATTTATAAATATTAATCATAGAAGATTGGCAATTTGCATTAAAAAATTTTGTTTTTTTTTTTTTTCGTACATCCAACGATCCAAATTTTCTGCATTCTTTCCATGGAAAAAAATCATGAGAAACCTATAATTTTCGACTTTGTAAATGGTGTTCTCTCCGTAACGTGTCCTTAAAGTGTCTAATCTTCTCGAGTAATTAAATTCGATATTCGCCAGGAAAAATAGTCACCGAGAATCGCTACAATCCAAAATTAGGCATTAAAAAATTGCGTGAAAAGATCGATGCGATGACGAAGTCTGGACAATTGGATTTGCTCAACAACAGAACGAATCAGGAAATCGCAAAATTGGCGCTAAATTTGAGAGCGATTTTTAAAGAAGCTCGAGAAATGTGCAAAGTGGGTCGTGTCCTTAAAAAACATAATTGCAGTAAGTCCCATTTTTTAAATAAACAAACGCAATGAAAATTACATTGAACGAAATTGATTAAACGAAATTACCTGCAAGTGAAGTTCGATCATAATATAGCAGTACAAATTAGTCAAGGTTAAACAAACCCAAACAATTAAATTAGCGGATGTTTCAATTATAAATTTAGATAATTATTAATTTAATAATTAAATATTGAATTTCGAATTGATGTTCAATTAATAAAAATTGATAACAATCGGCGAAATTGATTATCATTAATTGAATTGATAATAACAAAGTACATTTCCATTAATGAATTAAATTTACAGTCAAATGCCCAACGGGAACATTTCACAACACGACGACTGATCAATGCCAGGCTTGTCCCTTTGGAGAATACCAAAATTCAACAGCAGCGATTCATTGTTTAAAGTGTCCATCACGAACATACACAAGAAAAAAGCATTCAACAAAAATTTCGGATTGCCTGCGTAAGTCATTAATGACATTCAAAAATCGAGAAATATTTTCGATGGATAGTGGGAACAGATGTACAGTCTTTGACAGAACTTTATTTAAGCACAAGCCAATATTGAAGAATTTGACTTTAATTATTATTGGAAACGTAAAATTGATATTTTAAAGAGTTAATTCATTAATAAATTAGTTATTTGTAAAGCTAAACATTTACAATATGATCTAGACTTGGAAATCCACATTTTCCGATTTTTTCGTAAGTAATAATTAATTATATATTAATTAATTAATAATTAATTTTCGTGAGTAATAATTAATTATATATTAATTATTTAAAAATTAATTTTCGTAAGTAATAATTAATTATATATTCATTAATTAATAATTAATTTTCGTAAGTAATAATTAATTATATATTAATTATTTAAAAATTAATTTTCGTAAGTAATAATTTTTTCGTAATAATTACTGAATGGTCCGGCAAACCATCCAGTATTTTTTTGAGAAAACGATTTTCTATCCAAATCGAATGAATATTTTTCTCACAGCTGTTTGCAAGCCCGGCTTTTTTTCGCGTCGCAAAGCTGACCAAATATCATCCGTCGGTCTCGAGCCTTGTACGAGTTGCGACGTCGGTTTTTATCAGCCCCATTACGGAAAATCATTCTGCCACATGTGTCCTGATAACAAAACAACAAATGAGCGAAGATCAACGAGCTTGGCGGATTGCTTTTATCCACCAATTATCGAAGACCCTTGTCAACCGATGCCGTGCTTGAACGCCGGAAACTGCACCTCCGAAAACGGAAGTTTCAGCTGTGATTGCCCCTGGGCTTACATGGGTGAGTACTAAATATTACCACATTTTAATAATCATTTTCTTTAATTTGTTTTGTTTTACACTATCTGGCTCACAGCAAACGAACGCTGTTGGAACTTTCCTTCAATTTCCGAAATTTACTCATACTAATTTTAATAAATTAATTTTTTCTTCTAACCCTAAATTTCAAGTAATAATCGAATTAAAATAGTTTTAATTTGAGAAACTCTTTACTAATTACTAATACGTTTTATTACTATTTATACTATATTTAGTAATATTTTATTACTATAATTAATACTTTTACTAATATTTTTTAAAAACCCTTTACATTTATATAAAAAAAGGGATTAATAAATTTTCATTTTTAATCATATCTCCGACTGAAATGGTCTTATTTCGATGACTTTAATGTCTCCATGACCTTCAATGGGTACATTTATCAATTTTGGTTGATGGAAAATTCCTCTTTTTAATTTACTATTAAAACTTCCATTAAAAAAAAAAATAACTTAATAATAATGCTGCAGTATTAATTTTCGTTGAAAAACATATTCAGTTTTCACACATTTTTTTTTATAGTCCGTTGTTAAAGTTTGTTGGGTTTTTGTTTATCATACATTGCAATATTGGACGTCATATTTCTCAAAGATTTTTCTACATTTACAATTTTTTTTTTCATGTCAGGTTCAATGTGCGAAAAACGACAGGAACCTTGTGAATCCTCGCCATGTTTGAACGAGGGCGAATGCAAACCTGCAAATATGAACGGTTCCGAATATTCTTATTCTTGCGGCTGCAAAGCAGGATTTACCGGACGTCAATGTCAAGTGATAAAAACAAATTTGCCTTCATTTACCAAAAAAAAAAACTAAACGAGGGAGAAATAAAAAAAAGCTCTTCTTCCCCTTTTTTGTATAATTTATTTTTGTTCGTAAAATGGAATTCTCTTTTCAAAAATACAAAAAAAAAAACTTCATTCCATATATTTACAAAAGATAAACGGGAAGAAGAGACAACAATTAAATGCTTCTTTTTATCTCTCTAATATAAAAAATGTTATTTCCTTACTTCTTGTAATACGGGCCAAATATTTGTCCAATAAAATAAGTTTTTCACAGATATATGTAGACGAGTGCGAAATATCTCCGTGTCAGAACGGCGGATCTTGCGTCAGCACGGAAAAAGATTTCAGTTGCCTGTGTCAAAGTGGGTTCGAAGGTAAATTCTGATTTTTGTTCATACCCAATTATGAAAAGTATAATCTTCCAATTATACTTTTCAACAGTGGAAAAATAAAGTTTTTCATTTTGTAAAAATTCAATTTTTTCGTTTTGTTTGTTTTGTTTCATTTGAAAAAAATACGCCAATCATTTTTGGGCATTTAAAAAAAGCGTAAAATTTCGACATTTCGAATTTTGACATTTTGAATCTCCGGAAAAGTGCTCTAATTTTTCACGGGAAAGTAGCAGGAAGAGGCCTGGTGGGAAGGAGAGGGGAGGGCAAGGGAGGTGAGCCTTGCAAGAATATAAAAGGGTTTCATTTTTCATTTTCAAAGATATATGAAAATAATTTTTTTAAGCTTTAAATATTTTCTCACGAAACTTTAGATTTTTATCGATTTCCAAAAAAATTTGATAGTTTGTTTTCGTAAATGGGTGTGGAGTACAATCGAGATTATTACGTGTAAAAGAGTGGATTATTTTTTTATTTCCTAGAAAAAACAAATTTGATTTTATTGATTTGATTTTGAAAAAAAAAAGATTTTGGACGTGTATAAATATTTCTTTTTGAATTTTTCGGTTCTCAGAAAAGGTCAAATTTTTTTGCCTGAACATTCCTGCGGGTCGGAGGCCTTGAAGCTAATGGGGCTAATGATGATGGTCGTACATGATTTTTTTTCGGGAAATTTGATGTATTTTCTTATCTAAAGGGGACTTTTGCGAGATGGTTGTCAGTCATTGCGAGCCTTGGACGTGTGAAGAAGGTTCGACTTGCGTCACGGTGGATGGTACTTGGAAATGCCTTTGCAGGCCAGGTTTTCTTGGGCTGCGTTGTAACTTGTTGCCCTGCGATTGGATTCCTTGCCACCCAAACGCGATCTGTTTGGATTTGCAAGAAATCAACTCGACACGAAACAGTTACCGGTAAATCGATCATTTATGACTTTTGTAAACCAATCTTTTTTTCAAAAGCTTTTATTTAACTTGCAATGTATGTATGTATGTACGGTGGATTCTTCGAATTCAATTTTAATTGTATTTATTTCACAATATCGATCACACGAGTACAGAGATTCCACACGATACACAGTCTTGGCCAAAAGTATTAAGCATCCAATAATTTTTCTATCCGAATGAAACATCGAATTTCTCGGCGAAAAAAAAATCGTAAAAATTTGTTCAAAAAACGAAACTAAAGCTAACAGTTACCTCTTCAAACATCTAATTTCTAAATTCCGG